>PVKS010023391.1:0-32445 GCA_004027875.1 Aplodontia rufa
AAAAAAAAAAAAAAAAAAACAAACCACCCGGGTGGCAGCGGAATGCAGCGGAAAGTGTAAGAGAGCCCAAGGATTCTCCAAGAGGCCGCGGAGTGTGGTGACGGGGATGCCAGGAGACATGGGGAGGGGAAATCACCGGCAATGCCAAGAGTTCTGAACTCAGCTTCAGAAAGAAAAGTTCATTCTAGATAGAACATGCCAAGTGGCATTTGCCCTTAGTTGATCTGCCTGTTTTAGTACCACTTCTATTTGAAAGATAATTATTTTAGGAATATAAAAGTGTATGGTACACCACTCATGGTATAAATAAGTGATCAGAAAATATTAAATTTCTTCCTATATCTGTTCTTACCCTCACAGAGAAAACCATGTCTTCTGTCTCACTCCAGTCCTATCCTATTCATGTACAAATATCGATATATAACCCACAGTCACACCCACTTACTTTGACAGGAGCAATGGAATGCCATGTAAACTTTATTTTTTAGGATACCAAAATTGGTCCAAAGAGGACATATAAATTGACTCATTACTTTTAATAGCTAAATAATTTTCTCTTGAGTAGATGAGTGATAATTGTGTGTATGTGTGTGTGCTTGTGCATGTGTGTGCATGTGTGTGTGTGCGCGTGCACATGTGTGCTTGTGTGTGTGCATGTGCTTGTGTGTGTGTGCATACGTGTGTGCATGTGTGTGTGTATGTTGCCAACATGTGAACCCAAGGCTTCATACAGGCAAGGCACGTGCTCTACTACTGAGTTGTACCCTTGTCCTAATCCATTTTAAATTAATTATGTCTATCTTGTATTTGATAAAAGTTGTTTTTATCATTTTATAAATAATGCTACAATCATTGTTCTAATACAGATACATTTTCACATAATTTTAGTGTGAATATAAAATTATAACATGGATTGGTGGGTTAGAGCAGCATACATAAAAATACTGATAGTGTCATTTTATTGTATAAAAAAGCCACACACTGAAACTTTAGCCACATATTCTTAGATTTCCAAGTATTTGTGAGTTAAGCACTACTTGATTTTCTTTTTCTGCAAAGCATCCAATGAAAATCCCCCACTCCACACAATTCACACGTCATGTTTTTTCATTATGATTGCAACATCTAGTCCAGGTAAATATTTTAGTTCTTTTGCTCAGAGCTTGTGTGACTCTCGGAAGAAAACCAAATGTGATAAGATATTCCCACGCCCCCCTCCCTTAACAAACCACTCAAGATCTAAGTCAAAGCCTACTTTCCTAGCGTCAGCTGCATTGGCAATTGTCCACCTCCTCTCTGCTCCTTCAGTCCTCTGCCCTGACTCCAGCACCAGCACCATCACCTGCCTGGTCTGCCCCTCCCTCCACCCAGGGCCCCTGGAGTCTCCAGCTGGAGCAGTCCCACACACTAGCATCGCGTCCATCTGAAAACAGAACGCAAGGGATATCACAGTTCCAAACTTGAACCCCAGGCAACTCTATATTTGCATAAACAAGAAAGTAAAACGAAGAAAATAAAGGATAATGAACAAAATCTGTTTGTTTAAAGTTCCACATCTTCTAGTACTGAAGATGAACTCTCACGTTAAAGACATGCTTGAGGCCTGCCAAGGTTTTTATGCTGGTTATCTGGCCTGGGAGAGTTCCACCACTGGCTCTGAAATTGCAAACGCCCAGGGGTCCTTGGGCTCAGTGACCCAGGAGCTAGGAGAGGCCTCACCCTGCTGGCCTCCCAGGACTGGAACAGAAAGACCAGTTGGGTCCATCCTCTGAATGAAACCACGTTGGATCTTCCAGAACTCCGGGAATTGGCAAATGGTCTCAGAAAGGATGAAACTCAAGACTAAAGCTAAAAGTATGCTGAGAATCTTGTTGGATTTGCTCCACAAACTTCCTATACTGACACAGTCTTGTGTGTCTCTTCCCCTCCCCACAATTGCTTCCTGACGGCTCAACCTGCCTGGCAAACCAGCAACTCTGCCCAGGGCTTCCGTTCCTCTAGGTCTGCAATCTCAGTCCTGAGGATCTCTTGGATGCCCTGAGCCTAAAGTTTTAGTGCCCTGAGCACTAATGAGACAGAGGACATTGTCTGTTCACTTAGGGCTCTATATAAACAAACTTCCAGATTCCTCCAAACATCTAAACTGTTTAATCCGCAGTTTTTAAATGCTCGTGCAGGTGGTAATGCATTTTTCTATTTAGGAGGAGGAGGGCTGGAGCAGTGGCTCAGTGGTTAGAGCACTTACCTGGCATGGTGAAGAACTGAGTCTGAACCCCAGCACCACATACACAACTGAGTGTTGGAGAAACAAAAGAGCTTTTGGATAAGATGAAACCCTCAAACCATAGGTGTTTTCTGTATCATATTTCAAAAGACAAAAATCTGGCTGCGTTTTATTTGACTCAGTTCAACTGGTAATTAATTAAAAGCAGAATTTAGGTCTGCAGAATAACCATCCTTAATCCCTAACAAGATACAATTTTCAAGAACAAAACTACTTGATCAGCAAAAGTGAGACCTGTTTTGTCAGCTTGGTCATGTAAGCTGCATTTAACGCTATGTGATACATGAATTTTCCTACAAACGCTCAAGCCACAGGACGGTTCTCAACGGCTTATTCCAGAAATAGAGGTCAGGTCACACGTTTACATTTTTCTTGTTGACAAGCACTTTAATTTATCATACTGAAATGAATTTCTTCCAAAAACCTAACTTTCCTTACCAGATCCAAACACAGTTCTACGTGAAGCAGTTACCCCCAGTGGTCAATTCTTCCACCTCACAAATCACAGATTTCTAGTCAAGCAAATCACTTTACATTTGGTTTCAACAAAGATAAAAATAAATAAATAAAAGTGCTGACTAAGAACTTTGGAAATTTGCTTAACTACTTTGCGCTTTAATTAAAATATGTACTGATGCACTTCATTTCGTGAGAGCTGCAGTATGGTAATGAGCTCCTAACGGTTCGGATCTCTGCTTTTCATGGTGTGCTCTGCAATTCTATGCCTACCCTTTTTCGTTCTATAATCAGTAATCAGTACTTTTTGAGGTTTATGTGTACAGTATGTAATTTAATTTTCCTTCCTCGAGGGCTATTACAGAGACTGGATACACAGATTAAAAGCACATATATTTAGAATCCAGGAAGCGTAATGTCTGTTTTTCTGCTCCTTGGTGATGCACCCGCACGTTAATCAAGGTAGCAGGCTCCAAGGAATCTCTGCAGCTCCTGCTCAGAGGGTGTGGCAGCTCTCACCCTGGAGTCTCAGTGGCAGGGTTGGAACCAGGGAGGCAGGACCAAGTGGGCCCCAGATGGCTTTAATCGTCCAAAAGAGGGTTTCTCTTGGGTTCCCAGGCCTGAAACCTTAGACAAGCTTATGACACTGTTCCTTCATGGTGACAATCACATTTCACTCTTGCATTCTAAGCCAATGGCCTCTACAGAAAGAGTGACCCCTCCCTTGTTGATGTAACCGTTGTTTTAAATGTAGACTCAAGACTTTGAACCCACCTGTTGGGCACCATTGGGCACTACCCAGCTCTCCTGGCAGGGCACCGCCACAGCTCTAACTCAAGGGTGGTGACCTCACCTGGGTTACCATGACCACAGGATTCACTATGCTTTGACTGGAGGTGATAGTGAGGACCGGTTTCACAGAATAATGAGTCTGTCATAATGGAATTCTTACCCTGTGCTTACTTATCCTCAGTTCCCCTGCATAGATGAGGAAGCTGAGGTCCAGGAAGCAGAGAGAATAGACCACATCTATCCAACTGATTGATAACAAACAGAAATGCAATAAAAAGCCAGACCGCACCATTCTCCCAGTAGGACATCACACACCCTGTGCAGGAAGCTGATGAAGGACAGAGGGACATGCAGAAGTCCCCTCAGGCAGTTCCCCAAGAAGGTGGCGCATTCCCTTCATGCAACCAGGAGGGCACAAGGTGTCTGTCATCAAGGTGTCCGTCATCAAGGTGTCCATCATCCACGCTCCTTCCAATCCTCAGTGTCATCACACATGACAGAAAAGGATATTGCCACTATGTAGCTGTGTCGGGCACAATAAAAAGGTCATAGCCTCTGGGGCGGCTTTTACCCATGAAGTGAGGGTGCTGACTGAGGTTCTAGGGCAGCAAGCTTCCAGAGGAGTTGCAGAACAAGGCATGGCTCCCACACACACACTGCCAGCATTCTCATCATCACCCAGGCACCAACGGAAGCAACCTGGCTGCAAGTCCACCTCTAGATCAGAAAACCTCCCGAAGGGGATGGGCACATCAGCTCAGGCCCTGGGGAGGTCTTTCTGGATGCTGAATGACAACAATTCTCTGTCCAGAGCAGGCCACCGAAATTCTCCCAATGTCTTCTTGATATTTGGTGGCCTGAGAGTTAATTTGGGCGTTGGGACAATGGGAAACAGCATTTAATGCACATACAAATCACCAGGGATCATCAGAAGCTGCACATTCTGATCCAGAACTTGGGAGGCAGGGCCTGGGCTCTGAGAAACTCCCTGGTGACACCCACACTGCTGACCACTAGGTCCTGGAGAATAGGAAGCATCGGGCAATCACAGGACATGAAGACAAGACTCCTCATGTTGCTAAGCCTCTTAAAACGGGAGGGTATAAAGCCAGTGTCTGCCACCACCTCACAGTGCAGCCAGAGTTCTGGAAATATGGCCTGACCCTAAATACCAAGATGCTAAAATAGCCTCCTAAAGGAATCAATTTTGTTACCAGAGGTGGTGGCTGTCACTGATTTAAAGAATTTGGGGTGCTGTCAACTAGGTAGTAGCGTTCTTCTTTCCTGCAAGATTCATTGAACCTAGTGGAGGGAATGTCCCTCATCCATCACCTTGGAAATCTGCTCAAAAACTCTTCTAGGTCAGCCAGGTTTGTTCTTACCAAAACACAGAGTGACCTTGACCTCAAGGACATAGTCATTACCTGATCTTCAGATGGGTTATCTCTTGAGGAAACCATTACACAAATGTACTATGGTGTAGCCCCTTTTCAAACACTTAGCATAAACTTCATCTTTTTCTCTCGGTCCAATATACAATCATTATGGTTGTCAATCAATCAAAATTTCATTAGCAAAGCTTTCATTTTCCAATGGAGTAAAGAGAAGCACAGAAGGTTTGTGACTGATTCAAGGTTGCATGACAATTTAGGAAGGGAATGGAGACAAATCTGGTGTGCTTCCAGTTTAATCTCTATCTAGGCCATTGCACTATAGAACTTTAAAGTACAGTTAAACCCCATTGTTTACGCGGTCTGCATTTGTCAATTATCCTCCTTTCTACAATGTATTTGTTTTGAAGAAGGTCAGTGAGAGAGAGAGAGACAGAGAGAATCAATTTTTATTGAGTTTTTCACATGGCTTTTGCTGCCCTGACACTTAGTTGTGTATATGGGTGCTGGGGTTTGAACCCGTGTACTTGTTCATGCTGGGAAAGCACTGTAACCGCCAAGCCACCATTCCTATCCCTCTAAAATGTATTTGTAACCCCCATACCACACCTTCTAGCCTTTCTTTCTTTCTTCTTCTTCTTCTTCTTAGAGAGAGAGAGAGAGAGAAAGAAAGAATCAATTATATTTAGTTTTTCGTCTGGGTTTCATTGCTCTGACACTTGTGTACTTGGTGTGGGGGTTTAAACCCTCAGCCTTGTGGATGCCAGGCAAACGCCATCTGCTAAGCCACCACTCCTGCCCCCTCCTGGCCTTTCTGCAGTCATTCACTAACATGCAGAGAGCAAAGCTGAGCTGCCCCACCCCAGGTCCCGTTGAGGTTCAGGAAGCGCTCTGCTTTCGAGCCCCTCCCACACTGTTGCTAGTGCCTTATTGAGGTCTAGGTAACGCCACATCTTTCCCTTTTGTTGGTGATTACACTTTTAAAAATGTGCAATGCTGAAGATCCACCCAGCATTCTTTAGGGGGAGAGGACCATGGGGTGCCTTTTGGTAAAAACACAAGAGCTACATACAATGCCGTTGGCTGAGCTCAACGCTTGCTAATCAACCATGCATTAACTAAGGTTCCAATGAACAGAACCACACATAATAAAAGTTTACCTCTTGATCAGTTGATGAACAAGGCACCAGAGGCTCCCAGGAACCTGGTCCTCTATTCTGGGCCCAACAGTCCAGGGTCACAACTCAGAGATCCCAGTGGTTTTGTAGAATGCACGAAGGAACAAAATGGACCACACCCCTGATCCTGCAGACTGACCCTCTCAAGCACCGACCAGCCTTTAGGTTTTTAAATAGCTTCATGATTATTCCAAGAAGGTACCTGCTCAATTATTACTGTCTTTTATCATTAGAAAAACTCAAGAAAGGAACTTAAATGAGAGCCAGAAAAATAATCACCAATTAGAAGATTCCATCAAAACCAAAAAGAAGGAGTCCCTGGATCTGGAAGATTCCCTTTATGCTCCGACTTATGGACACACAAATCCCTGCTAGATTACAAAGAACCAAAGCTTCTTACTTGTCACTTGTGGTGCTGTAGGGCTTGCCGCAAGACACTTATGAACCAAACTTTAATTAAAGTGTCTTCGTTCAACACTAGAAAAACACTCCGGTTGACACAAAGTCTTGGCATCTCTGCTCTTCTTCATTTTCCACATATCTTCCAAACATCAACAGAGGGACAAAACGTTTTATAGTCCCCCATATTCTTGTGTTTCAAATTTCTAACCCTCAATGCTAGAGAACAGTCCATTTTATGCTGTTCTGTCCTCTGCCAGAAGGAGGCTGTCTTGTCGCCAGCCACCAATCATATCCCTGCAGACCCTTCACTATTGTGGACGCTTGGTTTGAAATCTTAAACTCACCACAGTCATTCTGGAATGTTCCTGTTCTGTTTATGGGCCGTCTTCCTAGCAATGCAAGGACATATTTCTTTTCCTCCCAAACTCTTCTCAGGGTCTCCGCATCATGCTTTGGTGGACGTGGTGAACAACTGGGGGCAGAGAAGCAGTTGAGCTGGCATAAGTCAGGAACTGAGGCCTTGGGGGCAACTCTCTGGCCACCCAGCAGCATCATTGAGCAGATGCTACAGAGCCAGCCCTGTGAAGGTGGCTCTGGGCACAGCCCACAGGGCCAGGCCCAGCGCAGTGTCACCCAGCCCATCTCACTCCACCTCCCTGTGGGTGCTGTGTGTGAGCCTCAGCTGACCACCCTCCTCATGCAGAATAAAGCAGAGCCCAGGGGCCCTCCCTGCCCTCCAGGGTCCATCCATCAAAGGCAGGGCTGAGGGCTAACTGCCACCCACTCTGTAATTCTTAAACAAACAGCAGGAAGAATCACATTAACATATTCTTTAAGATCAAAGAATCTTTAGTATCTTTAAAATTTCCTTTATGGGGCTGGAGCCGTGGCTCAGCAGTTGTGGCTCAGGGGTTCTGGTGCTTATCTGGCCTGCATGGGGACCCTGGTTTGAACCCCAGCACCGAATATACAACAAAGTGTCAGAACAAGGAAAGCCACATGAGAAACTAAATTATAATGGCTCTCTCTCTCTCTCTCTCCCTCTCTTAAAAAAAAAACTTCCTTTATAAACTTAGCATATTTTGAACAATAAAAATAATTGCTAATGAACAAGCCGTTTCGTGCGATAAGTACCAAGCAAGGTATTACTGTAAATGTTCCATTATTTAATGCTTTCTAAAATCTCATGATGTGGAAAACATTGTGATCTCACATAAAATAGGTTAGAAAGCTTCAGTAACTGGCTCAGCATAGTAGTTGCCAGGTGGCGGGGACAAAATCGCAAGTCTCTTCTGTTTGTTCATCTGAGAACCCAGGTCCCCAAGGAGGTAGTGGAGTGCAGACAGCTCCTGACACTTCCGCACTCTCTTTCCACCGTAATTTTAAAAGACAAATGCTGGTAGCAGTTACAAGAGAAGAGACCAAGCTAGCTGTGGAGCTCTGTGACCTTGAATTTCATCAATGCTATGGGTAAGTGTCCCCTAAACTTGTGAGTTAGAGTTTAAATGCCAGTGATGGTCTTAAGACGTGGGCTTTCGAGAGGCAATTAAAGTCAACGGTGGCACCCTGGGTGAGGTCCTCCACCCCTTCCACTGTGAGAGCCGACCTTCACCCCTGCCAGGGCACCGGGCAGAGAGCAGCCTTCACCAGACATCATACCTGCCAGCGCCTTGATCTTGACTCTGTGAGGAACGAATTTGTGCTTCCTGTAAGTCTCAATCTCAGTCATTTTGAAAGAGACGCACAAATAGACTACATCTAAAGATATAAAAACAATAACGGGGGCTTCTAAACAAGATTGTGAGCTGAGAAGATTAAAAACCCCACCCAGCAGCCACACTGCTTTCAAAGACACAGAAATTGTGGGTGCTTTGTTCTAGATATTAAAGTCAAAAGCATAAAAGGAAAATCTTCAGACACCAGAAATAAAGATGAAGTATGCAGCCATGTTGATTAGTGGAAATTGAAGCCACTCACAGCCTGGACTTATGGAGTCAGATGGGCACCGTATGAAATAAATTTAATACCACAGCTGAGATGCAGGCAAAGGATGCAGGCACCAAGGGAGGCAGACTTTGGGCACCTTGCATAAAACCAGGGTTAGGGCCAGGACTAGGTAAAACCTGTCTGCAGCTCAAAGACAGGCCCCAGAAGCAAGGAGTTGGCCATGGTGGTGCAAAGAATCAGAGAGTCCAAAATTTGTTTGTTTGTTTGGTACTGGGGATTGAACCCAGAAGAACTTAACCACTGAACCACATCTCCATCCCTTTTATATTTTATTTTGAGACAGGGCCTTGCTAAGTTGCTCAGGGCCTCACTAAGTTGCTGTGGCTGGCTTTGAACTCACAATCCTCCCGACCCAGCCTCCAGAGTCACTGAAATTACAGGCATGTGCCACAGCGCCCATCAATATCAAAGTTTTAAAACCTGCACCTTAATGTATGACAATCAGTGAAGCTAGTCTAAAATTGATTTGAAACTATTGCATGAAAATACCTCCAAAATGCAGAGCGCTTGTGGAGTAAAACTCCCAAGGAAAATTGGCTCTGTTGTGAAAGTGTTTATAGATAAAAGAGGAAGGAAAATCCTCACCTGCTGAGATGTGGTCAGAAGACCCAGGGACTAACATGAATTATACTGAAGTAATTAGGGACAGCAGGAAAAAGTCTAATAAAAATGTGAGTACATTAAGACATTCAAAAGAAGCAATGGATAAAGAGCAAGATATTATGCAATAAAAATAATTTATGAAACCACCTTAAACAGACTTTTTCCCAAAGTTAAAAATCCATTAGCCATCAGATTTAAAAATATTACCATTCATAAGTAGAATCATTTTTAAAAATCCAGATATAGTACATGTTGTAAAACTATATATAATATTAAGAGGAAATCCTATAAAACGACCAGCCAAGACTAGATCAGTTATTGACAGAGGAACAACAGGGAGAAAGGCAGGCCTGGGGTGGGCTCGTCTGCAAACTCTCCACCCACATTGGCATCTCCAAAAGAGAGGTTCTATTTCAAGGTGTCAGCTAGAAATCAGCTTGGTTGCATGTAATGGAAAACCTAATAGAATGGTGGCTTGAACCTCGATATTTCATTTTCTCATGAAAAAAGATGATTCCAGAGTTGACCGGGAGGTTCCTGGACATCTTCAGTTACCAGGCACCCCAGATCCTGCTGCTCCATCCCTCAGGCCCTGTCTTCACCCTCATGGTCCAGGCAGCACCTTCACACCAGCACAGGGTGGAGGTTGGAGAGAAGGCCTTGACCTCCAAGTTAAGAACAGTAGGACACAGACTTTTCCCAGAGTTAAAAAACCCAGTAGCCATCAGCCCAGTCACAACCAGCCCATTTCTCCCTCATTAGTGAGCTCAGGAACACGGCCACACAGGGCTGGAGGAGAACTTGGGGAATCTCTTATTCTAAAGCAGACATAGTAACGGTACTTCTGTTACTTCTGTTGCAGAGCAGGGAAGAGTAAGTCCTAGTGGCTCAGGGCTTTTTCACTACAGTAACAACTTCTTGCACCAATAGCTTGGTGATGCTTTTCTGCAAGCCTACAACAAAACAGAATTCTAGAGTCTTAAAATTGACACTAGTCTCAATTGCAAAGCTACAAGGAGCAAAACAAAGCAAAAAATAAAAATGAAGAGCTCAATAAACAACAGAACTGCAAATAAAAACCTGACATACAGAATTATACGAAAATAGGAATGTTTTCTTTCAGAACCCACACCCACCACAAACGCACCTCCTTCGAATTTAGTAGCATTAAACAAAAACAAAGTTGTGCTTTGCTGAGACTCTTAAGTCAATACGTAATGAGTCTGCCAGGATTCCAGAGAGGAGTAGGGACGGGATAAATGGCATCCCATGATCAACTCCAAACGTCATAATCAACTGTGAATTCAAAATATTGTTATTCTGGGGACAAATGCTTGCTACACTATGGCGTGGGAGAGTACAATATCGGGTCACTGAGATGTCTAAGAGTTTCTCCTTGCCTTCTGTAGCTCTGCCCAACACTGGACTGGCAGCTGGACTGATTGAGTTCTATCATACATTAATGGGAACAGATGACAGAGTGTCAGCAACTCGAGTGTCACATGTGCGTGTGGCTGGGGCCAGAGGTCTGGGAGATGGAGTGTGATGGGGCCATCTGTCACCCAAGGCAGAGATGCGCTCAGACCTGAGGAAGCCCAGGGCACCCAGGTCTCCCCTGATGTTCCACAGCCTGTTTCTTTATTTAAAAGAAAAATAACCGGGGCCTGGTGCCAGGGAGGAGGCACTGCCCCCCACCATCAGCAGCAGGAAAGCTCATTAGCCTAATCTTCAAGCACTTGCAGCTGAAAGTAAGGCAGCTCCAGAGAGAACTGAGCAAGCAGGGCTCCCTCCTTCAGTGACTGGGGCTGCAGAATCCCCACAGCCCTTCCTGGGATCTGTCCTCGACCTGGATGCTGGCAGGGCTCCCCACACTGAGCCCTTCCCTGGCCACCAAAACCCGAAGACCTCTCCCTCCCGCACTCAGCAACGGTCTGAACTGGTCATTTCCTAACAGCATCCTGCTCCACTCTGTCTTTGTGGTTTTACGTCCACATTCCTGCTATATTGTTCAAACTTAAGCTAACCTGTGGTTCTTTGGAAGCCTATAGAACAGGCAGGTAATTGGCTGCAGAACAGGTGTTTGCTACGGAAAATGCCTGGGAGGCTGGGAGAACCACTGCCTCTGCACTCAGGTCTGAGGCAGTCCTTGGAAACTGCACCTTAGCGCTCAGCAGCAGCTCTGGGGGCCCCCAGGCAAGCTGGGGGACCGGAGTTCTGCAGCCCCCATCCAGCACCAGCCTCAGGTTTCCGACTGAGCAGTGCAGGAGTTCATCTGGAATAAGGAGCTCTCCAACCTGAGTACAGATTGGTTACTGTCCCATCCTTCCCGGTTCTTTAGCGCTGTGCAACCTGATGTGCCAGTGAATGAACTCAGATTAACTGAACTGGTAATGTTTAGGCAGTTTCTGATGTGTCCTGTTGGTGGTCCTGTGACTCACCTGAAGCCCAGAGCAGTCTCCTGCTGGGATGCACCGAAATCATCCCAGGTCTTCTTGCCACAGGCCTGTGTTCTCAGCAACAAGGAGGTGGCTTTCAGCAGCATGGCTCTCAGCGGACTGAGCCCCACAGTGTGTATTTGCATAAAGAGACTCAGCAGAAGGCTCTGGTGGGGGCTGGGAAGGGGTGCACCAGGGAATATCAGCATGGAGACATTTAGAGCCTTAGAAGATTCCGTCAGAATGCTGCCTTGCTGTGGGTCCACGTGGCTTGGTTGCCCAAGGTCCATTGGAACCCAGATGGCCAGGTCGAAAGGAAGCAACTAGGGGGCCTGAGCTGTCCTCTGTGCTAGGTGCATCTGCCCTGCTGCGTTCACAGGCTGCTTCTGCACACCTTTCCAAAGTGGATTCCTTGGAGACGGTCACCAAGCATGTGTTAACGGCACAACAGTGGCTTCTGAAAGCTCCTGTGCTTGGACCCTAAAGCCCAACATCTTGTAGTCGGCTCTGGTGTCTCTGCTTCTAAAGACAACTGTGGGCGCACGTGTGGTGCAGAGGGAGCGAGCCCTGGGACTTGCGCCTCAGCCTTCCCAGCTGGCAGCAGGTCGGCCGGGCACGCCGGTGAGTGGGGAACGGGCTGCATGAAGCAGCAGCCAAGCCCAGGCAGCAGGCAAAGTCAGCTGTGCGCCCCACATCCACAGCAGGGCCGATTTTCTGTTGCTAACTGCATTTTGCTTGAGGAGTTACGGAGGGAGACAAGGATTCTGTACAGCTAAAACAATGACAATAAAATACCCCCAACTCCCCACAACATCTTCAATAAAAGGAAAATTTGAAATATCAGCAGGCTGTCATGTGGCACAGGGAGAATCCTGTCTTGCCCTAGAGATCAGCGTAAAGGCTGATTTGGAAAGATGATGAGGAACATGTATTTATAAAATAAAAGTAGACTTTGCAAAGTGAAGTTTTACTGGGTTGAATGAACATTCCTGTGAGACAGGGAGTCCTGTGACCATCTGGCCCAGGCTGGAGGAGGCCAGTCACTGCCAGCACCAACCCTGAGCCGTCTCAGCCCTCTGCAGATCCTGGGGACTGTTCTGTGTGGAAGGAGAGGAGGGCAGGCCACAGGAACGCAGGCCCCGTGCACTGGTGCTGCCTGGAACACAGCCCCTCGGTTCAGCATTGCTGCTAAGGCCACCAATGACAGGAGACACAGGACACAGCCAGCCAGCACTCCTGGGGCTCCCTGGGTTGCTCAAGTTGCTCGAGGTTTACAATGCTGCACCATATTCTCCTGGGAACGGGGCTAATAATTGGCTTTTTAAAGCTACATGTCTGGTAAATAAAGGAACTGAGATTTGATCACTGCCTGGATGAACCCAAAGGTTGACTGTCTTGAGTTTCTTCTACAGCCTTCATCCACGGACAAGACAGCCTCCTTAAAGCACTTTGTCCTCTAGAGTACCTCACAGTGGTGCCCAGACATCTTTCTTGCACAGTTAATTTATCATAGCTTTTCTGGGCATGTGCATTAGGGATGATCCAGCCCACGAAGATGCATAGAAACGGCCCTTTCCCTCAGAGGAGCAGGTCAGCACATAGGAACCTTCCCAGAGCACACTCTAAACCCCCACACGGGGCAGGCAAAGTCATCCTCTCCAGACGCAAAAATCCTGAGACGCCATTGAGCTGAACGTTGTGGGATCCTAACCGAAGAGCGGGTCAGAGACCTGCCTCTTGCTCTTATCTCCACTCAGCCTACTCGTGCGAACATCAGAGGGAAAGCCCGGGAGTTAGGATTGGGTGCCAGGAGAGTCCTGTGCGACTGCTGGCGCTAGTGGTGCGTGAGGTGCCTGTCGCTCTCCATGACCCTGACCCTGTGGTCCCTGGGTAAAGCCAGGAGCCCCAGAGTCACCTGACTTCCTCCAGCTTCCCCTTTCCCAGTGAAGCTACTGCTGTCAGCCAGGGCACGTAAGCAGAATCGGCCCCCTGAGACGATGGGCAGTCCCTCTGGCCTCCACAGACAGGGACTTCCTTATCCTCCTGAATGGTCTTGCATACCCTATGCTTAAAAAACGGAGCACGTAACCTTCTTTGTAACAGGGAGGTAATGCAGAGGACAAGGAGGGAGGTCCTGGACTTGGCCTTCACTTGCTTTGTTAACATCCATGTGTGCATGATTATGTAAAGATTCCCTCCAGTGTGTAAGACTATGTCGAACAACAAAAAAAAACCAGACCACGAACCTGCCAAGGATCACCATCATGTGTCTTTACTCGAGGGTCACTGGGGAGCTGCTGTGTCAAGGTCTGTCTCACCTGCTGTGAGCACATGCCACTGGGCAGAGAACGCAATGGTCCCCCTCATCATCACTCGTATCTGCTGCCCTGCTGCAGTTTACGGAGAGCTTTCCTGGCTCCTGCTCATCAACTTCCCAGCACCCGGAGTCAGATGGGCAGCCATCATCTCCCTAGAACTGAAGCTTCTCACTTGAGTGAGGCTACCTGCTCCATGATTCCAGATGGTGTTGGAATGCAGGGGCAACCAGCTTAGCTGAAATCACAGAGGGAGCTTTACATCCGTTTTGGTGACTTAAGAGGCTGCTGCATACATCATGACACTGAACACCAGATAACCATGCTTGTTCTGAAAAACAAAAATTGGGTCCCCCTACCTTCCTCTCCATTGCATCCAGATTCTGGAACATCAGGCTGATGTGCTGAGCACCCCCTCCATGTGGGTCATGGACATGAAATAGATAGGGAGGAGGCACAGAGGAAGTGTAGCCCCTTTCTGGATCCCCCGAAGGTCCTCTCTCTTTTGCTCCCCTGTTGATTGACATGGGCATCAACACACCTTAGGTGCCCAACTAGACTTGTGCCTGTGCCTCCCACCAGCTCAGCTGACTACTGGGTGTCCTCTGCCCATTGCTTGCCTCCTGGCGACCACAAACATGTTTCATCACCCACTTTGCTTTAACCATGAAC
This sequence comes from Aplodontia rufa, assembly GCA_004027875.1. Lineage (NCBI taxonomy): Eukaryota > Metazoa > Chordata > Mammalia > Rodentia > Aplodontiidae > Aplodontia > Aplodontia rufa. Next base: position 14,536 of record PVKS010023391.1, read on the forward strand.
ACAGACCCTTGGACAGAAACTCGGGTTTCTTTGAAGCAACACACCCCAGAAACTGCATCTTGTATTCTGATAGCTCATAGACCACTTATTAATTTGTACAATCAAGATGGAAAGAGATGTACCAAAGGGAGGCTCCCATACCCTGAAGACATCCCTTGAAGGAAGAGCGCATTCGGAGAACTGAGGAGACTCCCCGGTGCACACAGTGCAGGGGCGCTGGCGAGAGTGGGTTGGCCAAGGTGTTGAGCCCCTCTGCCACTGAAAGCAGCCTAGAATCCCAAGTGGTTTAGACAGCTATGAACAAAACTGATAGAGTTACCAGCTAATCAAAGAATCAGGCATGTGAAAAGGGACTCCCATGACACCTCCTCTGCCACACCCATGGGCACCTTTGATGACCGAGGATTGGGGAATCATGAACAACAAATGGGGCATCTGTCCACAGGAGCTCCGCAGGGGCCCACAGGGAGAAGAGTCCTCAGGAAGCTCCCCTACCTTCTAGAGGAGTTCTCCATTCCCGCTTTGAAAATGAAGAAATCCTCAGGAAAGGGAGGGACAGTCAACTTATCAGCATTACACATGTGCAGGTCCAGCTCCATGATTCAGGTTGACTCTAAGAAAACAGGACCTTGTTTTCAATTCTCAAGCTTCCTAACACCCACCCAACAGGCAGCATCTGGAAGTTTCAGCACTGCTTTGATCCCTGGAAGCAGAATAAATGGGAATGAAATAGCTTCAACCACAGCATTCTACGATCCTTTAGTACAGTTCAGACTCTGTGCCTGGAGTGAGAAACACAAAACTTAATATTTTATATGCAATACATGTTACATACACATACATACACACGTGCATGCATGTTTACATATACATCATAAACTATCATATAAATGTGTCAGTGTGCACATTGGTATAAATATATATACATGCTGTGTGTGTATGTGTATACATGTATGTATGTACACATCAAACCCAGAACAGAATAAGCACCAAGTTTTGGTTTTCTCTCTTTTTTTTTCCACTTAAGAAGATAATGAAATAAAAGCAGCAACAAAAGAAACCACAGTAGCTTGATCCATCTTGTAAATTGCTCTGAAGTGTCTCTTCTTGGCAGGAACACTATTTGTCTACGTGCTGAAACGCATTAGAGGTGGTCCTGCCCCACCCATCCAGCTTCTGAAGACACATTCGGGATAGCAAAAGGCACAATTTTTATTGAAGCATAAATTAAAACCAATATTGCTGTCCTGGTCTACCTTTCCAAGGCTACACAGAAGTATGTTCAGTGCTTATTTCATCCTACATCCTTTGTAGAACTCTTACCATTGCAAAAATATTACATTAGTCAAAAAAGACCTGGCATCAGTATTAGTCATAGCTCTCTTCCTCATGTTTTGTTTGCATTTCTTAGAGTTCATCTGTACCAAGCAGGTCTGTCCATCAACCAGTACCAGAGCAGACAAACAGGCACATGTTGGTTCAAACGTGCTGTGGTCGGAGGTCGTGGAAATGAAATCTGTGCTTTAAGGTTGAAGGTGTCCTTCTCTTTAGATGCTAATTACCTTAAAGGTAGAACTTGGATTTGAGCTCTAATAAATAGCTTTGAGAATCTGATTTTGGGACCTGATGAGGCTCTTCTGTAACAAGAGAGCGTTTTGCTGAGGTGTGTGTGATGCTGAAGCTGCTCTCCTCTGACTACTTACAGTTCCTACCACAGAACGAAGCAGCAGAATGTCAAGATTGTGGGCAATGATATTTTCTACATAGAGAAATCAGCACTCCAATATTATTTATTCATCAAGGACTAGCTCATTTTAAGATAAATTCATTTGTCCCCTCTACATTGGGGGCAGAAATAATAAAATACTATTAAAGTAAAGTAAATGTGATTGGTGAGTGGCTCTTGGGAGCATTATGGTCACCAAACTCTTTTTTCCCCCAAGGCAGGAAAGCAGTGCTTATGTTATTTTATTCCCCTGAGCTGTCTTAACTTTGGGGGGAAGGTTAAATTATTCCGAAAGCTATGAACCATCTACATATTTATTCTTTTTAAAGGCTCTGTGGTGTGTTAGCATCTGTATTGCCAGAAAACAAAATTCTCTTCAAAGTTATTCTTGGGCAGGCCTGGGACTCAACCCATATGTCTCACAGTTCCTTGCGGCTCTAGCTCTGTTCATGTGATGGTTCCAAACTTGTCTGCCCAGCTCTTTGCTTCCGTGAATGCGCGGCTCCACCTACAGGCAGGACCTCAGAAGCTCACCTTTATCAGGAGACACCAGTTCAAGGATTTCAGGAAAATGTTGGGTTTTGAAGGTCTTTGAGATTTCAGAAGTATATGTGCAAAAATAAATAAAATGTTTTATTGATTTGTTTTCTCCTATGATAATTGAAAAGGCAGTATTCTGCCACTTAAGTCCTTAGATCTTGTGAATCAGTTAAGAAAGACAAAGAAGTATTTTCTCAGATGCTATAAGCATCTCTGAAAATGTTTCCCTTTGCTTTCTGAGCCGTCTCTCGAAGATCAAATGCACGTCTGTGCACCAGCTCTTAGAAGAGAGCACCATGACAGCCCAAGAAAAAATAGCAACCCATCACAAAACAGTGAGAGCCAGGGCTCCTGCTGCCTTTCTCCTTTCCGCAGCAATAGAGACAACGTAAGGACTAAAACCTCCTCATGGACAGAAGGTGGGGCACGACTTCACAGTACCGTTATTCTCACAATGTCCAGACAACTCTCGCAGCCAGGACAGCAGAAAGCTTTGATTGTCCTCAAACCACCCCAGCCTCTTCAGGGTGGACTTCTTCCTCCCACGCCAAGAAGCCAGCAGCACCCAGCTGCAGAAGAATTTGAATTTTGTCCCTTCATGAACACAAAGGGAAATCCACAAAGCAAAAAATGCCCTTCCCTTTTATATTAAATATCCTACTTCATATCTTCCTTGGCACCTTTACGACACACACAACATGGGTGTATACATATGTCCAAACTTCTCCGAATGCTCAAATGAAGTATGTGCGATTGGTTGTATATCAATTATGCCTCAATAAAGCTTTCAAAAAATCCAGAGTTGGATGGAAAAGGGAAATTACTTTTAATATTTCTGTTAATCCATCTGCCCAAATGATGGCCATTTTCCCTTTTTAATCTTCAGCATAACAAAGAGTAGTTGGGCAGCTATTGATGGTAAAACTCAGCAGTCAACTACCTTGTAAATTAGAAGATGTGGTTGTAAAAACGGATTTGTATATCACCAGGAGTGGAGAGCGTGTCTGCCTTGTAAATTTAATTAAACAGCAGGTGCAAAAATCAGGTCATATGGCTTTGATGTGCCCCGTGCGAGGACGACAGGGAGACAATGATTCTAATATGAGAAATTTGCATACATTTGCATTGGAGCACAGAGAGCACTGGAGCGCTCACCCTCTTCCATATTTTATTTCTAGGAAGTTGAATAAGATTCGAATGAACGGTTTCTATGCAGACACTGCGGAAAAGCACAAGGTTTCAGCGCCGACGCGGAAGACTCTGGGAATGAGGCTGACCCTTCCCGGGGCTTTGAAAAGCAGCCATGCTTGCTGAAAGACTAAGCAGGCCTCCGAATGGAAGGAAACAGAGTGAGGAGGATGCTCTGCTTCTCTGCTTCTTCAGTCTCACAGAAGGAGAGATAATGATCAGGCTGTTCCTGCAGGAGACCCTGCAGGGAATGTGCCCTGGGTGAGCCCCATTTTCTTCTCTTTGTCCCATAGTCAGTGCTACAGATTATAAGACTGAAAAGGAGACTTTTCAGATTAAACAATTAGCACCTTGCATAAATTAATTTTGACTTGCTTAAAATAATGCATTTAGCTGTCCTATTGGGTAGACTCTGTCTTTGATACAGAGTTTGGTATAAACAGTGCCTTTCACTCCTTGTGATTTATTGCTCAGCTAGGAGAACACAGTAGGTGGGCAATAGCAGCCAACACCAGCACTGTCTTGTGGGTGCTGTGTGCAAAGCCCCAGAGGTGCAGGGGTGGCTGAGCAGAGCGGCAGGAGATTCCCTGGAGCTGGTGCTTGAGCCCCCGCTCCTCCAGGGCCGTTCCCTTGCCCGTTGCCAGCTCCCTGTGGAGTGGAGCTCTCTCTCTCTCTTTGCTTCCTGGTGCAATGTCCTCCACCACGCTCTTCTGCCATGATGTTTGCCCTCCCTCGAACCCTCAAGAATGGAGCTGACTGTCTCTGGACTGAGACCTCTGAAACTGTGAGCCTCCAAATAAAAATTTCCTCCCCTAATTGTTCTTGTCAGATCTTTTGGTCACAGCAATAAAAACCCTGATTGACATAGTGCTGGTCCACTGTGCCTGGGAAAGGTGAATATTTCCCCGTTAGAGGTTTGAAGAGACACCTGCCTGCTACTTCATTTATGATTAATTGTCAAACACATTTCCAGGGTGAGAAAAAAGGCCAGATTGATGCCCAACTTCACACGTCACTTAAATGTGGGTCACGGTACTTGGTGGCTCCTCCTGTTAGGTCCCTTCTTGACCACAGCAAGGCTGACCACTGTTCTATAGTGGACCATTACCTGCCTCCACCATCAAAGTGTGGGTCTCTTTGATGGCAGGAACTGTCCTCTCCTGCCCAGAACCTGGCCCTGAGTACATGCACAGCATTTAAGGAACCAAACCTAGCCCCATGTCATGACAGTGATAACCCAGCACACTGGGTCCACAGAAGACCTTTAGACTCAGCCCAACCTTCTTCTCAGCAGCAGAGAGCATACCCATGTCTCCCCATGTGAGCTTCACTGAACAGCTTCCCTTGTCACCGCTTTCCTGAGCTCTGAATGCACCATGCACACCTCCACCACGGGACCATTATTGCAATCACCTTTCTGTGCCAGTCTCTCTCATTTGATTACATCCTCCTGAGGACAAGGTCTGAGTACTATCTGTCTTTGTGACCTCAGCAGCTTGTGAGAGACCTGCTAGGTGCTTAATAAATGTTGGGTGAGTTAGCAAATAAATTCAACATGAGTGATGCAGTAGACACACAGATGCTGCGACCTTGACTCCCACATAAGGGTCCTGAAGGAGGACGACAAGGCAGGCTTCTCACTTCACACACCCCATGGCTCACAGAGATTGCAGGGGGTCGCCGTGCCAACTCTCAGGGCCATCCAGAGCCTGGAGTTGGCAAGAATCCCCATGAGTGGCCACCGCCGGAGCAGCCTCCTCTTTCCCTGTTTAGAGGGCTATGCACATACCATCGTCCATGACCAGAATGTCATGGACAAGGTTGAAGAGCCCCAGAGGAAGCTTTCTCCCAGGAGTGCTCTCTACAAAGCAAGGGAGTGAACTCAACGCTTCTCCTTCTAAGAGGCAAACCCCAGAGGGTGGCTCCAGCACCATGGAAAGCCTTTGGTCTACAACGACCACTGCTTCTGCTGGCACACAAGGCCATGTCCTGCAGAAATGACCCACATTGCCATCTAAGAGAGGACAGGAAGCATCACAAAACCCTAAGGTCTTGGTCTAGAAAGAAAGTAGTAGCTTAAGTGATTCCCGAGCTTAAAACAAATCCTACGGCAGGCATGCTGAGCTGCTGTCACAATGACACTATGGGGAAGTCTTCACTGGATAATGTTTTAGCATTACCCCAAAGGACGGTTTTCCTTCAAATCGAAAACAGCAGAATTAGAGAGAGCCAAACACCCTTTTACTTCTCAGAACGTCTCTCCGTCAGCACTTGCTGAAGCCCGTCTTTGGGGCCAGCCTTCTCAATCTCACCAGCATCTGACGCTCCGGAGGCTCTCAGGAGGCCAGTGTGACATCTGGAAAGCACTTGAAAGTGCCACATCCAGGCCCTTTCCACCGTGACGGAACAGAAAATATGTATTGTGGATCGCACACATGGATGATGGCTGCAGAATTTCTCGGCGGAGTCTCAGGCAATTACGAGAGTCTTTAGTGGGACAGATCTTAATGAGCTGAACAGCTAGTGTGTTTCTAGAGTGGAGCCAGATATTGGAGAAAGAGTCCGATACCCCAGTGAATCAGCACTAATGCTACTTTGCAAGCTGTCTTGCCAAACGCTGGCCTGACAGCTGCACCCAGAGTCCAGTCATAAAAGCGCCCACCTTACGCATTTCTTCCAATCCTCTGTGTTTAACCATCTCATAAGAAAGCATGATTACTTTGTAGCCCAGTTTTATTGAAGGTGACTATTATCCTTCCTGAATTCCTTTGATCTGGGCAGCTGTGTCTTCTTCTTCCCATGACGATGTTCAATAATTCTTTTCCAGGAAAACAGTTAGACATGGGGGACTCTCCTCCTGTCTCTTTGTGACAGACAGAGAGCGTTATTCTCCAAAACACCACTTGCTGTTTTGAGACCTTTCAGGTGGAAATTACTGTGCAGTTGTTTTCATGCCGGTATTCATAATTACAATTTCTAAAGGGATGGAGAGGCAGACTCCTTCTTTTTATCACCAGCTGAATTTATAATCTGTGTTCCTGCTCAGCCTGGTGCAGAGGTGGGTGAACAGGGTGCAGGGAGGCTGTGGATGAGGACACAGGCACATGGGGACAGGAAGACAGGTGTTCAAGAGCTCATCATTATGAGCAAAACACCAGAAGGTTACAAAAGAGCCAACCTGGGAAGTTTCAGCATTACCTCATTCCTTCCGGGTCCCATTCCCTCCCTTGTTCTAACCTGAGTTTTGCAGTGGTCAGTACACAGCTGTGTCCTTCACCAGACCCCTGCCTCCTGTAATGAGATTCATTTCAGCTGCAAATGAGAAATTTGCATTATTAATTATAAATGACTCCGGCTCCTAAGAGGGGAGCCATATCACTAGTCATCAGAGAAATGCAAATTGAACCAGTGAGCTACCCCCTCACTCCTGCTAGACTGACCATGATCAAAACACAAATGATAACAAGGTGGGGAAAAGGGAGACCCCGCACACTGTGTGGGAATGTAACTTAATATAGTCATTAGGGAAAGTCGTGTGGATGCTCCTCATAACGTTAAAATAGGGGGCTGGAGTGGTGGCTTGGCAGTTACGGTGCTTGCCCGGCGTGCCCGAGTACACAGGTTCAAACCCTAGCACCATGTACACAACTAAGTGTCAGAGCAATGAAAGCCATGTGAAAAATTCAATAAAAATTGATTCTCTCTCTCATTGTCCTTCTGTCTTTTAAAAAACAAAAAAGAAAAAAAAAAAGATAAAATAGAATTGGCACATGATCCAGCAATCCCATTGCTGGTTTACTCCTAAAGGGAAGGAAATGAGCAAGTCAAAGAGACATCTGCACCTATGTTCCCATCAGCACCATTCACGACAGCCAACCACATAACCAAGCTAAGTATCCTCCAGACGACAGGTGGATAAAGAAATTGTGGCACAAACGTCACAAGACTTAAAAAGACGGCAATCCCCACATCTGTCACAACATAGGTGAACGTGAACCTGGAGGGCATCCTGTTAGGTGAAGTAATGAGAGACCCCCATGGAGTACAATGTCATGTTCAATCAGAAGCCACAATTCCATGTCACCAACAATAGCAAGCACTGAACCCCTTCAATGCTGGAAATTCTCTGCAGATGACTTCTACTTACATGTTCAATTCTCATTGCATATGATATCTGAATAAATTCATGAACGACACAGGCAGACAAAGGGTCTGAAGACAGCACTCATGCAAATTTAACTTGAGCAGAGATCCAAATTTAATGGTGCCATACAGAAAGCCCAGGAAAGCCATCTCAGTAGAAAGTGTGCCACACGAGGCCAGGGACGTTGTCCGTCACTGCTGTAATGGTGGTGCCCAGAGGAAGGCCCCGCTTGTATGACAGACTCAAGGGATGTTTTTATTGAATGTTTCATTTTAGCACAACATTAGGTATACAGAACAATCATGAAAACAGTGCAGGGAGTTTCTGTATACCCCTAACATCCCGTCTTACCTTAGAATGGTATATATTATTTATTATAAGTAGTGAATTCAATGAGCCAATATTGGGCATTGTTGTCAGGCGATGCCAAGGACCTATCACATGACATTCAGCGGTATCTCCTTGGGCTCTTGTTGGCCCTGATGTCTCCTAGCCTTTCTTGTTTTTGGTGACCGTTGCAGTTTGGAAGAGTGTGAGTACTTTGTAGATTTTTTTTCATGGTTGGTCTGTGCTTTGGGAACAGGAGGGCAGAGATGAAGTAAGTTTGCATAAAGGTGAATGCTGTTGGCACGCCCTGTTACTGCTGCCCATCTGCTCCCTGGGCTGACATTAAGGTTGCCAGGCTTCTCCTCCCCAGAGTTGATCGTTCTCACTTCGCTACCTGGGGTCTTTGGAGGGAAGTCATAGCAGCAGCCCATGTCTGAGCAACGTGAAGGCGTACCCCAACTATGGAGCCTAAAAGATCTATACAGACTCTTTGGGATTCTTCTATATGGATTTGTTTTTTCCCCTCATTTGATTACTTAATCATTTATTAATATCAATGAGTATTAAAGAATATTTATTCTACAGTTTTGTTTACAATACACTCTTTCATTTGTTCTATTGCTCAAGTTTCCCCAGGCTCCCTCCCAGTTGGAGGCTCTTCCCTCTGGCCCCATCTCTGCAGGGTTTTGTTTTGCTGTTTCAGCCCTTTCTTTTTTGGTAGCACTACAAGATGCATTAGGTTCACACTATGTATTTTCTGCCTCAGTTCCAGAAGCTGGCATTTTTTCCCATGGGTCTTGGTTGTTTTCATTGGAGAAAAGCATTAGAAACAATTCCCAGGGCCTCGGGTGTGCTGGAGCCACCAGCCACCACTATCTTCGGGCCATCAAAGCTGAGAGAGGTGGAGAAATCGTGCACACTCACCTGTTACGTTCACATATCTGCAACCCTTTCTACATGCCACCACCTGTATCTCTTAGCTGTAATTTTGAATGAAGATTATAGAAAGATTTTCTTAAGTAAAAATAAGAAGAATGAGCAAGAGAGAAGTAACTTGATTCTCCAATAATAAAGTCAAGTCCTAAAGCTGAAGTTAGGAGAACAGAGAAAACACTGAAAATGTTGTGAAAACACACGACCCAGGCACACTGAAGCAGATTATACCATACACTGGGGACATGGCTCTATCAAAACCTGGCATGGACCTGAGTTTACCACTGGGTGGAGACTCCTCTGTGTGCTTCAGCAAGTTGGGTGGATTCCTCACATGACTGCAGATAAGCTGTGCCCTTCACATTGCAAAGCAGATGTATAGGAAGTGGGAAATTGCCAAGAGAGAGCCCCCAGCCACAAGGCAGCGCAGACAGGAAGCACCAGCCAGTGACCACATCACGGACACACGCCTGGCCCTAGAGGGGAAATAGAAACAGAGCAGATGGGCCATGTGACAGAGCAAAGGGACCTGGCTAACTGTGGATCCCCGGCAAGCTCACCCCTGTCATTCAGGAGCCAAAGGACCCCAAGAGCATTCCAAGCACAAAGGAGCACAGCCCCGGTGCAGAGAGCTCTGCCCAGCGGGAGCTGAAGACTGACCTGGAATGCTGGAGGTGGCCCCGGTGGTCCCCAGCACAGAGGATGCAGGGGAGAACAGGAGGAAAGGCAGCCACGTCCAGACCAGAAAGGACCCAGAGAAGCCCCACAGGCAGCAGCATGGCTATTGGGTGCATGAGGACACCTGCGTGTGGACTCTCAGAGGGAGAGCCAGGGAGGAGGAACACAGAGCAGGTCAGGGGAAACGAAGCCCTTAAAAAGCAGAGTTGTAAAGAAGGATTCTCCTCTTCATAAACATGGCATTTTTAATTTGCAGAAAGGAGAATTCAGAAAAGTGGACTGTGTTGAGAAGGCAGGCAACTCCGGGTCCCAGAGGTGCCCCTTTATGGCCCTGGCTGTGGAGGAGGTCTGCACTGACGTGCGCTCTGTCCTGAACAATCTCTGACAGACGGAAATTGTGAGTCTAGGGACATCTCAACACATTCCTCCTCTGCACTTTCAAAGTTCCCCATCATTTCCAAATGCAGGCTTGGGTCCATCTAAAGCACTTCTTGAATCCCCGCAGTGACAGATGCTTCCAAACTCAAATCTGCAGCAGGATTTTTTAAAACACGGGAGGATGTGTGGCATAATCCATATCAAGTCCAAACATGCTCAGAAGCAGACAGAAATACTGAAGTTTGCAATTGTTCTCTTCGTCATCAGCCATGAGGACACATGATTAATAAGACAGCTGGAACCCCGAGGGGATGTCTAATCCCTGAAGAGCGCCGGGAACCAACCCAGTGTGGAATCGTAACACTGCACTGTACACGGCCTCACATGGGGAGTCCTTTCCCATTTGTCATAGCTGGGAGGAAGCTGGCCCAAGCCCGCTGCGAGTCATGAGCTGTGTTGCCCGGGAGATGTGTATGCTGATCACCAGGTGATCCCCACCATGTGCTTCCTGCCCATCATTTCCCCAAACTTAACACGACCTTGCAAGGTCGACTTTACTGCTCCCAAGTTACAGGTGAGGCAGCTGAGACTTGGAGAAGTCTAAATGGCAGAGCAGAGTTCTGGTTTCCAGGCCCACCTTGGTGGATATGGAAAATCACCAGAAGCCACTCAGCCAGGCAGCCAACCCCCTACTCACAGTTTCGAAATCTAGACTCAGGCCCTCATGCCTCGGGCCCATATCAGAGGATCCCCGCCTTACTGAAACATTCACTCTAATAGCCACCCTACTGAAAAACCCAGTCTAACCAGGAAAATTCCTGCTGTGATTCCCCCACCCCAATTTAGCCAGTAAAAGGCCACCTATACAAAAACTAAGTGACCATGTTCCACTTGGAAAATGTGTCCCCACAACTATCACAATAAATCTCCTCCATCTGTTGAGGTCCGGTTCCTTTATTTCTATGCCTCGCACCCTCTTTTTCAGCCTCTTTTCTCTTCACAGCTCATCCTCAAAATCCATGGTTCTGTGGGCCACTAGGTGTTTGCTGACCACTGCAAGGCCTGCTAAGTACTCCTCTCTGTCTACCATCCTGCTGTTCAGTTACATCCTCTTAAGGAAAGGAAAGGAAATCCCCAAACAGGAGGCCATCCATGCAATGAGAAAAGAACCAGTTGGGACTCAAAGAATGATTCTAACTCTATCTCCATGTGCACTTCTGTGAGCCATCTAGTGCTTCCATCATCATTTCCTGATCTGTCAAGGAAAGAAGTGGGAACCTTCACTTCCAGCCTGAACATTCTAGACTTTCTGAAGAACCAGTACATGCATAAATGAATTAGCACTAGGTCTCCTGAAATGACACTAGCAAACTTTATCTGTAAAATCAAGAGGCCAAGGAAAAAGAATGCCCTTCCCAAGAGTGGTTGGAGCTCTCCTTACTCCATAGGTTTATGCTTTCTCCAAAGTACACTGAGCTGGAAGTCAGGGTTGCTATGACACGGGACCAGCCAGCCAAAAGGGAGGTCATTGTGTTGTCCCGGTGAACGGTATTAATTCCAAGTTGAACCAGCATTGTTGCTACAGGTGCCAGCAGAGAGGGACACATCTGAAATTTGGAGATGCCCAGATTCCTCCAGAAACCTCATTCCAGCTGTAAGAGTTAATGGATGATTCCAGCAGCCCAGGACAGGCAGGACTGCAAAGGGCTTAGCCTGTGAGAAAGGGTGATGTTCGACAACTCACCAGTTACAAACCCTGACTCACTGGGCCAGAGATTGGAAGGAGAAAGTAGGACATTAGAAATGCTGAATACGACGCCATGATAGCTACAGAAACAAGACTGAGTAGCCACCCAGAATTTCCTCTCTAGTGTTTTGTGCATACACCTGCAATCATTAAGCAATTCACTTCCTCTCCACCTCCTTCCTTATTTCCTCTGTTGTTTTTATAAATCATGATTTAAAGGCAACATTGATTTAGCCACCAGGTGTCAAGGTGGATGGGAGTGATGGCTGATGGAGCTCCGTGTCGGGGAGAGGTAAGTGCATTTGACTGTGAGGGAGCATACCTCCATTTGCTTAGGTGGGACTCTCTGTTGCTGATATTGTCATTGTGTGGCCACTTAGGCACCAGTAGCAAGAGGCATCGGATGCACAGTGGGTAGCGTGGTGAGCGTGTGGAAGAAAGCCAGACTGTGCCTTGGTACTCTTTTCCATCTCCGGCTCGTGTGTCTCCCAGTGCTCCACAGATGATGACAACCACATTCCCAAGACTTCCTTGCAGCTACAATTCTAGACACCACTTAGGCTGCGTGCACGAGTAGGGGAAGGACACAATTAGGAGGGCAGATGAGAGGCCAATACCTCTGAGTGCTCTATTGACCCCAGCGGGAGACCATGTTCAGGGACAGGCTTTCCTTGGAACTTCCCAGGTTCAGCCATAAGCTCCCTGGTGGCTGAGGGGCAGTCATCTGCTGCCCCCTGTGCCCAGTGGCAGCTAGGATTCCAGGAAGTCCAGGCATAGAGTTTGGACTCCCCACTCCCTGCGCTCTCAAATGTGGCTGTGGTCATGTCCAGGGAGTCCCTTTCAGCCTGGAGCCTATTTCTCTAGTTCTTTTCATGATGTGATGCTGACTTTCCAGTTTCTCCAGCTGAAGTTCTTTCTGTCTAAAACTGCTATGGTGGACAGTAGACAGTGGTCACACGGAAAAGCATTCCATCACTGCATCTTGAAAACTCCTACGGCGTTACGCAACTGGGGTCTATTGCAACTGGGTCTATTTCAATGGGGTCTATTGCTGTTCTTTTTAGATTTTCTGCTCCTGAGACGGACAGTACCAACCACTGAGCACTTAGGTCAGATGCACTCTTTTTCTTCCTATGGTCTTCACTAAGTTGATTACCTCCTTTCTTAATTCTTGATACACAAGCCACAGTGACTTAGAAGGTGACAGAGAGAGAAACCAGAGAGCGGTATGATGAGCCAGGATGAGAGTTAGCATCCAAGTGGAAGAAGAGCCACATCAGTCAGGCCATATGGGTTATGGCCCCGCTGTGGCTTAAAAGTGCTGCTTTATGTCAGGGCAAATTAGATTCATTTATTCTGCAAACACATCAAGAGCCTGTTTAGACTACTGTACTGTAACACCAGTGACCTTGCCTGACCACCCTACCCCCTAAACCTTGTTATTTACAAAACTAAACCCATATTTTTCTTTAAAACAAACTATATTTGTTTAGTGTATTTATTTAATTGTACATTTAATGTTTCCTCCACTGGAAGGTCAACACCATATCAGGGAGCTTCTTTTGTGTATTTCCAATACCTGAATGGTAAGTGGCTCATAGCATAATGTCAGTAATCATAGGATCTGATTGACCAAGTCTTGTGGTGAAGTTAAGAATCTTGCCACCTATGGTGAAGATTCCAGAAGCTGCCAAAGGTCAGCATTTTGTTCCACTTTTGTAGGAAAGGAATCACCAATGGGGCAAGGGTGCAAATAAAATCCAACTTCTTTACTTGGTTTTGGACCCATGCTTCTACCTAACCTGTATTCATAAGAAGCTTGGTGCATTCCTGGTGTGAGCTCACTTACTAAAAGCAGAAGGAACTTTGTTCCAGAACCATCAAAAGAAACTTCTGTGCTGTCCTTGTATTGTCCAAAAGGGAATCAGCTGACATGCCACATACCAGCACTGAATTTCTTTAATTTGCCCTGAACTGAATGAAATCAGTTTTTAATCTGGGGGAACTTGGGGAAAGTGTCTCATCCTTATTTTAATGTTAAAACTGGGTCAACTTCTCTGGAAATCACTGGAAACCCAGGACTGTAAACTCACCTGCACAGTGCACATGAACAGAGGTGTCAGGAGGTGAGTGCACAAGTCCAGGGAGCCCTTCAGGCTTTATCTGCCTTTCATGCTTTTTTCTGTCCCCAAAGCTCTTAATTCAACAAAGCAGAGTTACAAGTCCTGCTTCATAATGCATTGGCACTGGGATGCCCCTTTCTAAGACTCAGAAAGAGCATCAACTTACCCACAGACCAGCTTTGCTGCCTACCTAGTGTGTTCAGAAAGACCACAAGGAAGCCTGAAGATTTGGGTTTTGTATTTTATTCATTTTTAGTAATAGTGGCGCCGTTTCCAGCATGCTGAAAATACTTTGAAAAGAGCCTTGGCCTGAAGATCACTCGGATCAAGAACCATTGTTTTCTAATTGTAAGGGAAAATAAAGGGCAAATTAAAATCCATGAAGAAGCATTGCAGGGAGCTGGGAGGAGGACAGAGAAAACAGTAGGCTTTGGGTGACAGGCTTGGCTCTACCACTCCTGTTCTTTGCTCCACAAAATCTCACAGTATTGTGTTTTTTGTTTGTTTGTTTGTTTGTTTGTTCTCCAATATCCTCAGAGACTGTGTGCCTTCAGCTGAATTGTTGGCCATTTCTTGAATGGCCCAGTAAACCCCTGGGTATCCACTTCAAAGTCTTCGTGGTGTTCTCGGCTCATGTGTGCACACGGCCCGGGGTACCGCGGATCCTCGATTCGCCAGCACCATGGCAGCAGCCATTCTCCGAACAGAGGCTCCTCTCAGAATCACACTGAATCCACACTGAATTAGTCAGTAGGATATGCACAGATAGACAGAAAGAAGACTTATCATGGGAATGGCTCACACAACAAAGACACTGAGAAGTCCCACAGTCACTATGTCCTCTGTCATCTGTAAACCCATAAAAGACCATAAAGGACCATGTAGTAAGCCAGTCCCATCCCTAAGAATCAGGAGCTCCGGTGCCCAAGGGCAGGGGAAAGTGAACATCCCACTTAAGTTGAGTCAACAAGTAAGAGAGAACTCGCCCTTCCCCTTCCCTTTTTCCTGTTTGTCCCCTCCGGGGAACGGATTATGCCCACTCAGCTTGCTGAGGGAGGTCGTCCTCGGTCTGTGGCATCACATGCTGACCTCTTCTGCAACACCCTCATGGGAACATTCAGAAGTAAACTTTGCCAGCCACCAGGACATCCCTGGGCCCTGTCAGAAGGACACATGAAGTTTATCCTCAAGCATGTGCTTTAGTTGTTGCTTCTCTGCATTTTAGGGTGGCACAAGCCTGGCTTGCTTTAATTTGGTAAGTGTTCAGGACCTCGGTCCAGGCTGGAAAATCAGCCCTCCCCTGCAGGACCTGGGTTTCTGAGATGATTGCTGACCGCCATCCATTTTCCTGGTGCACAGCAGTGTGAATGTTGTTGACCGCCACACTGACAGAATGACATTCTGGCTCTGAAGTGCTGATAGGGCACTTTGTACCCAACCTGAATCAACATTCCTTATGAAGTGACATCGTGTTTAAACAGGCGGGTGCTCATAATCCCCACCTCTTCCATTGTGTTTGACACGCCTGAAGTAAGAAGTACTGGAAACAGGAAGAAGAGGGATGGCAAGGCCTGGCACCTCTGGAAGCTCATTTATTTCAAATACATGGAGATTTCTCAGGACATAAGACAAGGAAACATTCCAAGTCAAAAGCATACACATGCTCTTTCTTAACAAATCTTTATTTGAAATTTCATGTTCTTCAAATTGGCCCAGAAATAAAAGGTTCTGCCTCTGGAAGCTTCAAGAATTTCAGCTAGCTGTCTTGCCCTCTTGATTTCCTCATTAGAGAAACAGAGACAATCGACCAGGCTGCTTGGGAGCAATGGTAGAGCTAACATAGCACATAGTAGGCACATGCAGAGAGGAATCTCAGCAGATCTTGTCCTGCTCCAACAGTTCCTAGATCCTAGCTTGGGCGAGGCAGAACAGTCTTCATGAAGTTAACATAACAAATATTAACTCACCTGCCTAGCTTCCTTTCTCCCTATTGAATTAACATCAGGGCGCAACTTAATGGTGATGGAAATAGCATTTAGTTAAGTTGGCACTCACTCAGCCCACAGGTTATGATGACCAGTGGGGAATACAAGAGAAATTATGGTGTCTTGTCCCCCTCAAGAGGGTGTTCAAGGGGCTAGAGTGGTGGCTTGGCAGTTACAGCACTTACCTGGCATGCGCGAGTACACGGGTTCAAACTCCAGCACCATGTGCACAACAAAGTCTCGGAGAAACAAAAGCCACATGAAAAACTAATAAAAATTGTTTCTCTCTTCTCTCTCTCTCTCTCTATCACTCTCTCTTTAAAAAAAGGAAAAAAAATGTCATCAAGGAGGAAGACAAGTTCCTATCAGTAGAAGGAAAAAACAGCATTAAAAAATGACATCAGTGAGACTGAATCCCAAGTGCGAAACAGACACATTTGGAAAAATATCAAGGTGCCAAGAAGGTGGGATTTGAATTGGGTCTCAATGTCCTGAAACGTGAATGTGTAGAGTCCCTTGATGCTTAGGAAAGGAGCTCACAGCTGCTTACACAACTCAGAGCCTCTCACACTTCTTAAACAAAATAAGCTTTGGTTACCTTCTGCTTCCCAAGCAGCTGCTGTGGTCGATCCAAGCCAGGAAGACAGCGGATGATCTTCAGGTTCCTATCAAGTAGAATTCCATAATGTTCAGTTAGCTATGGGACCACCGCTGCGGATCCTGATCACCTGCAAACTTGTGTCCCAGCCCAGACTTCATGGTGGTGAGAGAAACCAAGGATCCAATTCCAGAAAGAGCTATTTCTTCCCAGCTAGACTGCTTGGCATGAAAAAAGGATGAAGACAAAGAGAAAAACAAGCAAAATACCAAACACCTGAAAATAACAAAGCCATCCATTCATTCATTTAATAAATATGTGTGTAGAACACCTGTTTGCCAGGTGTAAATCTTGGTACCAAGACACAGCAAAGAAACCAAAAATCTTACTTCCATAAAGCTTATGCACTTGTGCAGGGGCCATAGAAGAAAAAACAGTAAAATGGATTATGTATTTGTTCATGACAATCACTATAGAGGAAATCAAGCAGGGGAAAGGAGGTGCCTGTGGGAGAGAGGGAAGTGATTTTGGTTCCCCAAGCCTGCAATCTTCCCCAAAGACATAATATTCACAGAAAGACTCAACCGAGGTCCTACTGCTGCAATGAACTGGGTAAATAAGACCTGGCAAGAGTTCCTGCTGCGAACCAGATTAGCAACTAAGTGGCAACTCCAAGATTTCTGGCCAGAGGAGCAAGAAAGCATACCATCACCATTACTCATGGGAGCAAGGCCACACACAGAGCAGGTCTAGTGGTCAGCGCACCCCAAGTGTGGTTTTGGACACGGTAGGGGTTTCCTAGGGCTCCATAACAATGTACTGCAAGCCAAGTGATCGGAGATTTCAAAATACTTTAGCCTGTCTGTTGTGAGGCCTGAAGTCAAGATGCCAGCATCTTGGGAACCCTGAATTTCATTCTGGACAAAGCTTTTCTCAAACAGTCAGCATTTCTGAATGCAGGACTGAGTAGATGAGGACCCAAAGGTTAAGGCAACCAAAGAGATAGAAACAACAGCAAGGAGTAAGGCACAAAGTGTTTTCATGCCATCCTGGCACCCACCAGACATCTGCTCAAGCAAGGAGTCAGGGCTTTCAGCAAAAGCATCCTTCAGGTAAAGTCAAAAATCAGTGAATGGGGTGACATAAAGCTAAAAAGCTTTTGCACTGCCAAGGAAACAATCAAAAGAGTCAAGAGTTTTCCTACGGAAATGGAGAGAATCATGGGCTATGTTCTCTTGGACAGGGGACTCATATCCAGAATCTACAAAATCCTCAAAAACCTCAGCTACAAAAACACAAACAACCCAATCAATAAATGGGCCAAAGAGCTAAATAGAAACTTCTCAACAGAGGACATTGATCGAGCCAATGAATACATGAGAAAGTGCTCTAAATCACTAGTAATCAGAGAAATGCAAATGAAAACCACATTAAGATATCACCTCACGCCAGTTAGAATGGCAAAAATGAAGAAAATAAACAAAAATAGATGCTGGAGGGGCTGCAGAGAGATAGGCACACTAACACACTGTTGGTGGAGCTG
>PVKS010023392.1:0-32446 GCA_004027875.1 Aplodontia rufa
TCTTCTTTTTTTTAATAAGTAGGAGTAAATGCTAAAACAATGATAAAGAATAGGATAGTAAATATAAAACAGTAGTCATCATTATTATTAAGTATTTTGTACTGTATGTAACTGCATGTGCTATACTTTCATATGCCTGGCAGTGCAGCAGGTTTGCTTACACCAGCATAACCATAAACATGTAATGTGCCATGACATGATGGCAATGACATGGTAACATGAATTTTTTAGCTCCATTATAATTTTATGGTTCCAAACTTGCATATGAGATCATTTATCAAAACGTTATTACACGGCACATGACTGTGACTGTTTAAAATTCACAATATGCCACCTGTCTGCTCTATCTCATATGTGCCTTTCAAAATGAAATCATTATTAATGGTTTCAATCACAATTAATGGTTTTTATGCTTCTGTTTCTGAAGTTTAAAAATAAGAGAAAAATAATTCTAATGGTTTCAGAGGAAGATCAGTTGTACCTTTATACTAACAAAGGCAGAAGGAGACAAGTTTCTTAACTAGTAGAAATATCCCTTTAAAAAAATGCATTAGGTATTCCAGAGTTCAGGGCTGACGGAAACAGGTCATATTCATAAGTTTAGTCTAAAGATCATGCCCTAGCAAAAGCCCAAATAAAATGCCTCAATCAATGGTTTCATTGCTTTTTAAAAAATATTAAGAAAATTTATATACAGCAACACAAACTGCTTGCTCTTTGGCATTATGCCCTTGTCATTAATACCAGAGGTTTAATTACAAACAATAACCAGATGATTTAATGGAAGATCTGCTTCCCTAAAATTTCCATGGAACTATTATATCATTTAATAATGATTTCATTTTGAAAGTCATGTCTGAAATAGAACAGAAATTCATTAGTCTATCTAGTTCTTTCTCAAATTTTGAACCAAATAATGAATTATGTTAAGTTAACTACCAGAAAACTTGGGCTATGCTATACTTTTAAGCAGAGAATTTAGTTCTGAGCTTTCTAGTAGCCTAGATAAAAAGGAAAAGCTGTT
This sequence comes from Aplodontia rufa, assembly GCA_004027875.1. Classification (NCBI taxonomy): domain Eukaryota; kingdom Metazoa; phylum Chordata; class Mammalia; order Rodentia; family Aplodontiidae; genus Aplodontia; species Aplodontia rufa. The sequence goes on from PVKS010023392.1 coordinate 1,025, forward strand.
AAATTAGAGCTCCTCTAACATGTTAATGGAGCCCAGCAATTTACCAGGTCTGAATCAAGTCTAAATGGCATGTATTTTTATATAAGAGAAACATAACTGCTTGGCAGCACTCAGAATAGTGAAGTTGGTATTTTTCTCCCTTTCAAGGTCATTAGAGAAAGATATTTTTCATATAGTGTACATGCTACTCTTACCTCAGAGGATTTAATAAAGAATGACAATGGTATTCCTATGAAAATACTACACACACACAATGGACAAAAAGTACATTTCAAATATGAACTACAATGAAATTATAGGGTTAGGAAAAATGGTTTACTAATATGGTATATGAAACTTCTAGTTTTTAAAATAATAAAAGCCAACAGAACTAAAGGAATTATTTCATTCTTAATGCACTGTTATTTCAAATCACATAAGAAATTATTCAGGCAATTAACTGTGGTCTGACAAATGAAATCCAGTACTACAACTCCTTCTATCCAATAATAAGGCTACACAAATCTTTGTTGAACGTAAAAAATTAGTAGTGGATCAAAAAATTAAGAGCAATACTATATATAACAAATCAGTACATGATAAATTCTTTGAATCAAGTGTGGAAAGAAGCTATTCTTCATTTTAAAGTAAGAACAAGTCTGACTTCAAAGAGACATATGATGGATGCCTTTGGCTTTCTTCATATACCAATGCTGTCATCTTTATTGGGTTGGCTTGTCCTTTTTATTTAAGCATCTTAATAGGCCCTATCTGACTACTATACCCCAAGTGTCACATGCAGGCTGAAGTTCAGAGGTGAAAGGAAAGTTCTTTGCTCATCCTTTTTTCTTTTTTTTTTTTAAAGGGGAGGGGTAGAGTGAGAGAAAGAATCAATTTTATTTATTTTTTCATCTGGCCTTGTTTCTCCAACAGTTGTGTTTGTGGTGCTGGGGTTTGAACCCCAGTCCTCACGTGTGCCAGGCAAGCGCTCTAACCACTGAGACACCCACTGTTCCAGTCCCTGCTCATCCTTGATGTTTTGTCAATGTTCTCTGGCTATCATTCTTTCAAATCTCATTAGCCAGAGATATGAAAGTTGCCCTATTCAATAAACAGCAATGAAGAAATGAGATCACTTACACCACTCAATCTTCACAATTTTGGGGGCTCAGAGGTTACATGGCATGCAGGAGGACACGGATTTGGACCCCAGCACCACATACACAATGAAGTGTTGGAGCAATAAGAGCCACATGAGAAACTAAATGGAACTGATTCTCTGTCTCTCTCACTGACCCTCTCTCTTTTAAAAAAATAAAGACAGAAGGACAGTGAGAGAAAGAATCAGTTTTATTTAGTTTTTCATGTGGCTTTTGTTGCTCCAACACTTCGTTGTGCACGTGGTGCTGGGGTTCGAACCCACATTCTTGTGCGTGCCAGGTAAGCACTGTAACCACTGAGCTACCACTCTAGCCCAGTCCCTCTCTCTCTTTAAAAAAAAAAAAAAAATTTACAACTTTGAGCCCAACTAGACAAAGCTAATAAAATGAAATTGTATTATAATAGCTAAGAAGAGGAGGAAGGGAAAGGCTATTAGCTTAAAAGCATGTTTTCAAAGAAAAAAACTTCATTAGCATATTCAAAACTAGATTTCTTTCTTTTACACAGTAAAAGAGGAAAGTGGTTTTATTAATTCTTCCTTTCAGAAGAAAAAGAGGGTGAGATTTTTATTTCTGTCCTCAAAAAAAGATTTTCATGCTTTATCCAATTAATAAAAAACCTACTAGCTACTATTAATACAATTCTTTCTTGTGGGAGCATTTATTTTTGTAAGCCTTATTTTTTTAACCATTATTTCATGGTGTGTTAACTTTTCTGTCAATAAAATAAATATCTGAGATAATTATAAAAGTTGTGGGGGGCTCTTGGGGGTAAATCTAACTTTCAGAATTTATATACATGTATTATATTGTTTCGTTAGAAGTATGTTTCATTATTCAACAAACAAATCTCTTAATAAAATCAAAAGTTTTGGAGGTTCAAGTCCCATTAACAATTGGTCCTAATACTTTGGGTCTATGAGGCAACACATCATGGCAAGAGTGCATAGCTGAGCAAAGGCCACTTACCTCATGGCCTGAAAGCAAAAATGAGAGGAAGTGGCAGTGTCCCATACCTTCAATGATCTAAGGACTTCTTACAGGACTTCCCTGTCAAAGATTCCACCATTCTTCCAACATTGCCACTGTAGAGACAAAGCCTTTACCCCATAAACCTTTAGGGGACATTCAAGATCCAAACTTCAGTATATGGTTAACTATAATGACTAATAACAATTTTATTTTTTTTAAAGAGAGAGGGACAGTGTGTGAGAAAGACTGAATCAATTTTATTCAGTTTTTCATGTGGGCTTTGTTGCTGAGACTTCGTTGTGTACGTGGTGCTGGGGTTCGAACTCCTGTACTTGTGCATGCCAGGCAAGCGCCATAACTGCCAAGTCACTGCCCCAGCCTGACTAATAAATACAAATTTGATTGTTATCTATTTAATAGTACTAGGGATCAAAACCAGGGCCTTGCACATGTGAGCTAATATAGCCCCACCTTATTTTTTTTTTTGTTTGTTTTTGATCGGGGATTGAACCTGGGATGCTTCGCCACTGAGTGACATCCCCAGTTCTTTTTAATTTTAATTTGAGACAGGGTCTTGCTAAGTTGCTGGCTTTGACCTTATAATCCTTTTGCTTCAGCCTCCCAAGTCACTGGGATTACAGGGATGCACCACCCCAGCTGGCTCCATAGTTTTTTAATTTAATAAATATTGAAAATGCTATTAACATATTATCAATAATAGCTAGTATTAGTCTTCTGAGTGACATGTTAGTCAAAGCAATTTTATTAAGTAGTGTCTTAATGGGTCTAACTGCAACAATATCATTGAAAATGCATCCACTGTGTATAGAAAAGTAATATATATGTTAGGATGCTGTGTTCCAAACAAGAGACTTTGGTTGTCTCTTATTAAACTCAGATGAAAACCCATTTATATGATGTCTTATGAATCATGTATTTCCCTTAAGGGAAAGAAAAAAGATTTAATTTAGTTTGAGAAAAACAGGAAAGCATAGAGAGGTTTGGCAGCTTCAGCCTGGTAATTCTTCTGGCAACGTGGTAACACAGCCAGTATTATGACTTTTGACTTTTACAAGGGCCCAACCCACTAAAAACTGCAACATATCAACAACGTTGTTAGACTACAGAGGTGCAGAAACTGTGGAAGCTACTGCATTTCTCCAATCTACGTAGAAAACTGTGCAGAAAATAGTCCAGATATGTGCTTATGTAACTCTTTTCATACATTCTTAATTTGACTTTGGTTTCTTTATCCTAATGGACAATCACACTCTCCTACTTGTTTTAAAGTTGAAGAAATTTTATCAATAGAAATCACAGTGATTAAAAAAAAAAGAAATCACAGTGATTTATCACTTTGAGACCTAAAGCAACGATATGTAATTAAGGTCTAAGAAAACACAGTTGTAGCAATCAATTAGATCTATGCTGGCCCAAAGTAATTTGGTTTTTGGTTTTTGGTATTGCTGAGGATGAAACTCGGAGCCTTGCACATGCTAGGGAAGTGATCTTCTACCACTGAGCCACATACCTAGCCCTCCAAAGAATTTTAAAATTATTATTAAATGTCAGTTCGCTAATGTTTTACATAGAACTGACTTTTTTCCATTTAATAAAAACGAAGAAAACATTTTGTCAAAATTTGGCTGTCACGATGACTATTTCAGTAACTTACTTTTAAACTTAAAATATAGCAGCATGGTGAATTATGCTCACAATTAAAGGCAATATTTTAAGAACAAAAGAAAAACTAAAAGCACCCGTTCTTGAGAGAAACAATTCTTGAGCCTTGGTTATGTAAAGAAATAACCACTGAGTTAGCAATCCAAAAGATTATAATTTTTTTTCTTTTGTAAAACATGCAAAGTATATATTTCCTTTCCCCACATTTAGTTCTAAATGCCATTTGTCTTTAACTTAGAACTAACTGCTTCCAGACATCCCACTAAAACCTCACTGACTCATTTACCTTCCATGCACAAATTCTCCTGATGGTCTTAACCCCTTATTTTCTATCCTTTTTCTTCTCATTATTTTAAAATGGATAATCTCTGATTTCTTGGGGGTGGATAAAGATTCACCAGGTATGAAAACCTCATTTTGATCCTCATCCTCAGTAATAAATATTAGTCATTACTGTAACAACAGCTATCAGTTGAGCATCTCCACTTAGTTCTGCCCACACACTCATGGGTTTCACACACTATTTGACCCCCTTTGCTGTAGGCATTATCATCTACACTTCACAAATGAATAAACTCAGGCTCATCCCATTTTTGAGACTGACATAAGCTGTGAGCAAGAGAAGCCAAGTTGCTTCCTTTTCAGATCTCTACCTTTCTTCAGTTTTCCTTCCCCCTTATCAGAGTTAATGAGAATTTTGTTCTTTCTTTCATCGTCTGAACTTTCTTTAGCTGTCCTTCCCTTCCTCTGCAGACAACAAATGAAGTGTGGTGCAGCCTTCCCAGCTGCTTCTCTTCTCTCCTTGCATCTCACCTAGCTTCACCCTAAGACCATTTCCATCTGAAGAGCTATAATGATTCCTTTTCCATTTTCAATTTAATTTAAAACCCACTGTCTCTTTTCCATAGTCCTATTCTCTGAGGCTTTGCAATCATTTTCCACTCTTAGCAGCTCAGACAAAAATCATCACCACAACAGATTTAGAAATGTTACCTCACATTTTTCTCAACACAGGTACCAAAGAATGTTAAGTACAAATAACATCAATTGTAAAACATGCACTGTACCCTCAAAGAACTGAAAAATCTAGCTTGACCCAAGCAAGGGAGGGTGCTTAAAACTCTGTAGAAAAATATGAGAATGCAAGCAGAAAGCTCTATAGCATTATTATTTATTTGGAACAACACAACAAAATAAAAAGGTCAAAACTTAAGAGCTCACATATCAACTCATCTATTTCACTTTTTGATTATTTTCAAGTAATTTCTAAATTATTCTTTGAAAAAGTTTTAAAAAATAAAAACACATACATTAAAAGCTATAACATAAACACTTAACACATACATTAAAAGCTATAACATAAACACTTGATAATGGAGTTTAAAGAATTTTGGAGGTAATGCAAGAATTATTCAATGAACACCAGGTAGTTAGCTCTTAAAAAGGAAGGTTAAATAGTACTATCTGGTTAAAATTAAAAAACAATTCTTAGAATTATACACACTACTTCATCAAATTAATGTTTTGCCAAGTGTTCAAGAATTAAGTGTTACTTCTGGTTCCCACTACAAATCACCCTGTTTAAGTGCAGACTCATATATTCCCACGATTTTCTTTTTAGTTATTTCTTGAAGTTTCTGCTTTTGTTTGGAAATCCCAAGACTTTTTTTTTTTTAAAGAGAGAGAGAGAGACAGAATCAATTTTATTTAGTTTTTCATGTGGCTTTCGTTGCTATGACACTTCGTTGTGTATGTGGTGCTGGGGTTGGAACCCATTTTCTCCCACATGCCAGGCAAGCACTGTAACTGCACAAGCCAGGCAAGCCCCACAAGACTCTTTTAAAACCACCCTAACCTACTTCATTGTAACCATCCTCTTACGTGTTTAGTCAAACCTTGCTGAACCTCAACTGTTTTATAGAGACTTTTTGAAAAAAAGGTACAGCTGAATTACTACCTTATTTTAAAAACTGCTAGCTCTCTATACCATCTTTAACACGAAGTAATGACTTATACACAACTACAACTCAATGAATGAGGAACACTGATAATGTGATGTGAGAATACTTGTTATTGAATGATCTACAGTAAAAACGTATAGTTACATAATAGAATAAAAAGAAAGAGAGCATATTTAATAGTTTAAAATAAAAGAGTACTATTTGAAGAATTCCAAAGTAACTTATGTAAAAAATGCAGTAGTACACATGTGTAAGTGCACCAGGAGGGTGACAAGGTTGAGAAAAGCAGTAAGACCCTGTCTCAAAATAAAAAATGAAAAGGGCTAGGGATGCCACTCAGTGGTAAAATGCCCGTTTCAATTCCCAATGCCTAAAAAGAAAATGAAAAAGAATTTAAAAAATAAAACTAATCAGAACTTCACTTGAGAAACATGCAATAAAATATAAAACCTAGAATTTTACTAATTCAGAAAACTCTACGACTCCCTAATGACTGCTAATGAGCAATATTTTATTGTAACATGCATTAAGTAGACATTCACTATACCAGTGGGAAGGAAGTGAATGCTAAATTAGAAACAGCTAAGTTTAAGCACTAATTCTTGAACATACCACTTAAGATAGGTAACTTAATTATAACCTGTACATAAGTTACCATGAATAAGCTACTTTGAAGAGATCCAATTATTTTACTGTAGATGAAACACATTCTTTTCAATAAGTCCAACTGTCAAATAGTTCAATTCAAAAGGAAAAATGCTAATTATTTAATTTAGCTATTCATTATAGTTATTTACTTATTTTCAGATACTATATGAGCTTTATCAAAACAATCACTGCAAGAACAAAACTCAAATGATAGCCCTGTAAAACAAGGTATTTGTTAAAAAAAAAAGTAGACTTTCTTTCAAAATGGCCATATCACAGTACAGCAAATACTTTGTTTGTTTGTTTTTGCAGAATTAGGGATTGAATCCAGGTCTGTCAGCATGCTAGGCAACCGTTCTACCACTAAACCACATTCCCAGTCTTCAGCAAATATTCGTATTCTTTCAATGAGTCAGGAACTGGAAACACAGGCTTAATAATACTATTATAAATAAACATCTTCTGGGGGAAACAGCAACATGGGGAACCCAAGCAGGGCATCCCTGACATGGCATTAGCCCTAGATAACGAAGTATGTATACATTTGTTCTTCAATGTTTGAAAAAAAAGTAAATAGATTAAACTGTCCAAGTAAAAAAATATAAAATATATAAATAAATAACCATGAATAGTAACCTAACCATAAATAAAACATAAAGGGGAGACTGATTAGGGAAAGGAAAGCAGGGAAAGCATCACACAGGTAGCTGCTATTTGAATGAGGCTGGTGTGAACAGAAGGAAGTCAAATGTGCATAGAGTTCACCAGACTGAAAAGATGAGGGTCGGGCATAGACATGTGGCTGAAAAATATCATTTATGTATTTAAATACTAAATTTCCTTTCTTCTTCTTTTTTTTTTTTTAAGAGAGAGGGACAGCGAGAGATAGAGAAAGAGAATTTTATTATGCTTTTCATGTGGCTTTTGTTGCTCTGATATCTCATTGTATATGTGGTGCTGGGGTTCAAACCCGCGTCCTCACACATGTCAGGCAAGCACCGTAACTGCTTAGCCATTGCTCCAGCCAAGTCTTTTTTATATGTTTTAAAGTAATACATTTACTCCTAGGTTTTCTATCCCTTCGATTTCAAAATAATGTATTTTTTAAAACTCTAAAAGATCCAAACATGATGGATTTAATATGATCCACCCAACACTTACTTAAAGCTCAGTTTTGTTAAGAAATCATTATCCCCAAGCACTGAGAAATTTCTACAGATGTGGCAGGAGTAGGGTAGAAAGTCAACCTGGAGTAGGAGTGTAAGGTCCATTTCCTACAGCAGACACACCAAGTAAATAGAGCAGGTAATAACTAGCAACATAGGCAGAAATCCAGTGGCAGTACTGGACTCTAGAAAAACATTTTCTTCTAACAAGAATACAAGAGGAGCTGGAGTGGTGGCTCAGCAGTTACAGTGCTGGCCTGGCATGTGTGAGGTCATGGGCTCACACCCCAGCCACACATATACAATGAAGTGTCGGAGCAATGAATGCCACATGAAAAACTAAATAAAGCTGATTCTATTTCACTGTCCCTCTCTCTTAAAAAAAGAAAAAAGAATACAAGGCATGAAGACACAGCATGCTATCAGGTGGTAGCTACTGGCAGGCTTTGATCATGAGAGTAAAGATGGAATTTCCAATACAAAGACCAAGATAATCTCATTTGTTTAACTTGGTTAGTCAATTTATTTATTCATGTTAAAATATTTATTGAGCATCTAGTGTGCACAAGGCTTTTGTACTGTTCACAAGTAGGGGAAAAATATAGTTTAAGACTAAGGGACTTAAAGAGTCAACTGATTTACCAGGCTAAATTTCAAACAAAGAAGAGCAGTGCAATTCCACTTTTCAAGCAGGCTATGGCACTGTTAGAAGGAGTTTCTCAAAGCATACATTATCCATTAGAAAATGGACAAGTATTCTATTTTCTATCACACTGGACTCAGGTAAAACTTTTATGTCAATTTCAAGTTATCTCCCTGCATCTCTGCTCAACATCTTCTTCTTTTTCATTTTGCCAGATTATTTCCTGTTCATAAAAAAAAAAAAAAAGATAAGAAACCAAAAGCTGAAGTAGCTTCTCCTTACTTGAACTTAGTAGCAGCCAATGACCTCTGATGTCATAATGCCTCAAAAACATCTTGGTCTAAAACACATAACAAATTTCAATTCATCATTACCACAGTAATTTACAGCTTAAGTTTAAAATACAAGCTATTATAAAAACCATGTTAAAATGGTTTAAGTGGACTCATGATATATATTTTAAGGAATAGAAATATCCATGAATTTCCCATATTAAGTGCTTAAATTTTCCATCTTTGGGCAAAATCTTAGTTGGAAGTTGACCACTGTGGATATTGAATTAAGGCAGGCAAGTTATATAAAATGAACTTGAAATCCTACTTCTAGGTTTCTATGCATCTAAATATAAAAGTCTAATGTCCTGGGAGTCATAATAGGAGGTAGCTGTTTATTCCTCAACTTTGATATGTTTGCATATTAGCATTAAAAAGTTGATTTAGAACAATTTCTTTCACAGAAAAATATTCATAGCAAGTCTTATTCTTTAATTGCTTCAGAAAATTGAAGTGAAAACACATTTTAAAAAATTTCACACTGCCTTTTTTCCAACTAAAAACTATAAAATGCCATCATTTAAGGAAAGCCTTTGGGAATTCTTCTAAAAGATCTTGAAATCAAAGGCAGCTATGGAACCTTCATGAGAACAATTATGCCACAAATGTTAAAATATTAAAACAACTTTAAAGGCTTAGTTTCTATGATATAAATACAATGAAATTACTATAATATTATTTATCCACATAAAATGGAAAAAGAGAAATAAGCAAAAACAACATCCAAAACCAAAAACTCTTGCACAACAGAACTTCTTCACACTAATGCTTTCAAACTCTACATACTGCAATTCAAAGAAATGTGAATTTTTAGGTAATAAGAATCAGTCCTTAAAAAGCATATTTCCTAGCCTCTACAATCAACGGCAGAATAGTATTCTTCTCTAAATTTCCTTAAATGCTGAAATACTATCTATAATATATAATCTCCTGCCAGGATACTATTCTTCAATTTTAGGTTAATAAGAATTCATATTTTGAATCACATCACTGAAATGACTCCCCAAAATTAAAAAATTTAAAGAGATATCAGTATCTAATTGTTAACTAGTTTAAACCAGTATTAAATTCTGTGTTAAAGAAAGCATTATATAATGAAGATCACTGAGCTTCTCCATAGGAATGTCTGAGGAAGTGTTTACCAAATTTTCTTTGGAATGGGGGGAGGTCAAGCTACTCCTCTGAATAAGTTAAAAAATAAACAAGGAAAATTACCACTTTTAAATAAAAAAATCTTTAGGCTTTAAAGCTATTTCTGACCACTACATATTTATACAGTTTTAAGTTTAGGAAACACTAAGGGAAAGACATTTCCAACTCCCACATCTTAAAATATTCAAGTCATTCAACAACCTAATGAATATATTTACATTTCCACAATAAAGTAAGTTATGGAAATATTTATGGTATGTAAATCCTCTGCACTAGGCACCATGTTTAGTACAGGACTAAAAAGATTATTTAACATAGGATCATTAAGTGAGAAAGTAAGCTTCATTGAGGCATTAGCTATTACAAATAAAAGTAACAAGAATTACTCACCGGCCTTCATCAAAATCACATTATTGAAAACATACTCAACTACAGGCAAAAAGGATACCGGAATAAAAATGAGACTGAAATCCTTTGTCTTTGAGCAGCTCCCAGTAAGCAGTGTAGGGACCATGCACTAAGGAAATGTACTATGGTGCCAGGCTGGCCTGCCAGTCTTGAAGTCCTACACCAGACTTGCGTCACACTCTAACATGTCATTGTAGCCACAAATTAAAGACAGTTTCACCAGAAGGATCTGTTGTGATTATGCATGCTTTCTAGTCATAAGAGTAAAATATGATTTCAATTTCCTTAAAGTTGGCATATAGCACAGGGTAAAATACCAAAATATGGTTACAAACGGCTAAGAAACCTTAGCTCTAAAATAAGAAGATATTTCCTGTTAAAAATGTAAGCATTATCAACTAAAATGACTGTTTTTAAAACATTTTTGTTGCTTTTTCCAAAGTTGATACACATTTGTTTAAAATTCAACCCATAAAAGGTATAAAAAGACTAAACTTGCCTGAATTTCTACCATCCAGAAATGACAGCTGCACATTTATTGATCACTTACTTCATCAAACGCTTTATAAACTTGAGCCTAACACAATAGAATTAAGTTCTGTAGTTATCTTCATTTTACTGAAGAAACTAAAGCACAGAGTAGTTAAATTCTTGCTCATGATCATAATGCTAATAAAATCTATGTGTATCCACTACACAAACATTTTACACTTACTAAGTTATATTTTCTAAAAGAAGATAAAACAACTGTTAACATTTTGGAGAACATCCTGATATTAAACCAGAGTTTCTATGCATAAACATACATTTATTCTACATAAGGAAATCAAACCATTCAAGTTATTTTGCAACATGTTTTCTTTCTCATTCAGCAATATGCCATGGACAGCAATAACATTTTTAATTTTCCTTTTATGACAACTGCCCATCACAGTAATCTGAATCCACGTTCTACTAGACACTTCATTTTCAATTTCTTAATATGACAAATAATAACAAAGAAGCAAAAAACTTGAAAATAGAGAAAAAAAAAATAACCTGTATCATTACGCAGCTACTTTAGTGCTTTTCTTTGTTTAGCTGTGTAGGATAATTCTTAGAAGTCGGATGGATAGGTCAAACAAAGCATGTGTATGTTTTCAGCATTCAGAAACACTGTCCTCCAAAAAAGAAGTAACAATTTATATTTGTACCTCAGTAGTTAACATCTTTCTTTTATATATCTTGGCTCATATTGAATACTGGTAATGACTTTTTTAAAAACAACCTAATAAAAAATACATGCTATCCACTATTCTAATTGTGCTATGTATATATTTTAAAGGCAAATGGGGCTAAACCTCTCTTTGTATACCTATTCAGGAGGGAGGCAGTTCAGCTTAATGGTCAAAAGCACATGAGCTCTGGAGTCAAGATGATCCCAGTTTAAACCTAGTTGTTTTTAACAGCTTTCAGACCACAGTAATTTACTTTTAGCCTTTTCCCTGGTTCAATTTTCTTAAATGGAAAATAAAGATGATAACTTAATCTTCATGGGATTTTTGTGATGATGAGAAAAACTATGTAAAGCATTGAGAAGAGTGCTTACCACATTAACTGTTTAATTAAATGTTGAGTCACATTTGACAGCTGACTATATTTCTTCTACAATTCATGCCTTTCACTCAAAATGGTGATTCCTAATAGACAATGGGGAAACCATTTTACAAAACACTATATCTTGCTAGAATGCCAATGTTGTAAAAAGTTTTAGATATCTCCCATTCAAGTACTAACCAGGCCTGACCATGTTTAGCTTCCAAGATCAGAAGAGATAGGTATATTCATGAAAATTTTAGATATCTCAATCTGAGATGTCTTACAATTAAACCTAACATGTAACCTAACTGGTGCTAAAATATTCTTTTCATATGAAACTGCAGTAACAAATTAAAAACAGCACCTCAAGCTGAGAAAACAAAATCATTTTGTCATGTAGTCTGAAATATAGAAAAGCAAGCCAACAGTTTGCTATAACCAGAAGGTTTTGCAAATGTTTTAGAAAAGTAATGACTCACAATTATTTCCACTTTTATCAGGTCAAGGTTTTGCTCATTTCAATTATGTTGAGTCTAAACTTTTTATACTCAAAAAGAAAACAAACCCACTCTCAGAAACAACAAAGTAAGTCAATTAAACAACTTTCTCCCATAATTCTAAAAGCAAAAGGGTCCTCTTAAAAAAATCATAGTTCATAACAACTTAAGAGTCCATAAAGGCTGAAATATAGTAGGTTTATCATTTCTACCCTCATACCAATTAAATCTTCTATTATATAATAAACATTCCAACAGTTTCATCATTAGGAGAGTTACAAGAAAACATTTTTAAAAACACAAACCAGCTGCAATCCCAGTGACCTGGGAGGCTGAGGCAGGGGGACTGCCAAGTTCAATAACTTAGCAAGATGTTGCCTCAAAAAAGAAAAAAAAAAAAAAAAAAGACAGAGGATGCAGCTCAGAGGTAAAGTACCCCTCCTGAGTTCAATCCCCAATACTCAACCATACTCCTCCCCAAACCTTAAGCCAGAAGGTGTAGCAGTGCATAATCTATACTCAGGTAGGTAACTGATAGATGACTTGGGCGCTAGCCTGGCCAACATAGAGAGACCCTATCTCAAAAAAAAACAGAACAAAAAGAAACCAACCAAAGTATCTTCAAAAGGTTACTAAGAAGTTTATATTATTCTAGCAGATCTGGTTTAAGTGTGTGGTCACTGTTTTATGTATGCAGAAAACATCCCAGTAGAAGACAGACCTTTTAAAGCAAAACTGTAGAATATGTTTGCAAAAATCACACAGTGGCAGGATGGTTGTGGGTATAGCTGACAGGGGAACAACAATAAAAAGAAGCTGCAGAAATCTGTCAAAACACTGGAAGATTATCTGGGATACTGAGAAGTAACAAGCAGGGCAAGTATTTGGCTTATGAAGCATCTTGTACGGTTTCTATGCAGCCTAAAGGACCTGTGAAGCTCAGGCCACTTCATCCACCTCCCTACCATCTATCACAGGGAAAATATTATAGTGGGGCAATGGAAGTAAAGAGGGAATAAGGTGCCTTTTCTCAAAGTCAAAACAGCCTGAACTGACAGTTTAATAGGATAGAATAAGCTGTAAACAGATCACTATAACATAACCTGATTTGCAGAATCCTGAAGAAGAAACTGCTAAAGTAAATCACAACTAACCTTACTATTCCATGATGATATTTCAGTCTGAGGTCAAGAGCACATATTTAAGAGGAAATCTAAATTTTACACCTACAAAAAATGCCCAATTATAGAGAAATCATTTACTACAGCAAAAACGTATTCCCAATTTGGCAATTCTCACAAGTGCCTTGTATGACTCTGCCCAGCTTTTCCCCAATGCCTGCTCAAAGCACATTAGAAGAAGACTGAGGTAGGGTGTACGGATAGATTTCTACTTTGTATGAGCTAATGAACATCTTTATATCAGTGGAAAGTCTTAAATTTCAATTAATCCTGATTCTCTTTTTCTGTATGCCAGAGAGTAGGAAATCATGCCTCATTTAAAAACTGCAGAAAAAGTTCAGCGAGGGCCTTCAAAGTATTCTCCACGAATACTTTGTATATCTCCATGTATCTGAGCATATTTCCCAGGCATATCTGTGCTAATGACTGAGGATCTAGTTGTGGTACCTTTTGTTTTTCAGTCATTATATTACTTCACTTTTCAGTGATACATAAAACTTTTGAGCACACTTTTCTGGAAAATGCTATTCTTTTCCGACCGATATGACCTGGTTCCCTAGCATTTACTTTACAAATAGGCTTACTTTAACACCTAACTGCAGCCACAATTTGGTACCAACTTACTCATCACTATATCTAAATTAGAAATTCTTTTAATAGGTGAGAAACAGATCTACCCGTTTTTCAATAGTGGCCGCATTTCAATCCTTTGTTTACACACAGGCAAAGTAAGAATAATGATCGTCTCCCTTTATCTTTCCCATATTCATTTATTTTGGCATATCATAATAACAACTTTATGATTTAAAAAGAAATAAAGTAATGATAACTTCAACTTAAAATGATCTGAAAACATGGTATCTCTTCTTCATATCCTCATGTCATCTGTTAAAAGTTACAAATTACGTAAGGAGTAAAGCAACTCACAGAAATCAAACATTCATACCTAATGTGAAGGTATGTTCCAAATATCCCTGGTTACTGTTATAGGTAACCACAACATCAGCTGAAGCCCAGTAGAGAAATAAATTCTGTGTCATTAAGGAAGGCAATCAATGCGAGTGTTGGGCCAAGAACTTTTAAACATTGTTAATCATCTACCTTTATCACTTACCTAACAGTCTAGATATTTTCAATTTACTACACAAGCAACATTTCTAGGGTTATTCTATTAGTATTTCATCAGAATTAAAATTTCAAAACAAACTTTTGGAAAAAATAATTGGAAGACTTGAATGATTTCAGAATCAAATTAATAAACACCTGCTTAGAAAGAGACCAATTATGATGAAAAAGCCTTTCATACCACTACGAACTTTCTCCCTACGGAGTGATAGCTACTAAAATTTCCTTCCCAGTAATGGGATTCAGAACTTTTTAATTTGAAAATATACAGTTTCCAGGTCATAAATGAATAAGTTGGCCCTTAAATGTCAGTTTAATAAGACACTTACTTAGACATTTTTTATTCCCTTTAATTCATTTATTTCTTCTTACTAATCCTTTCTACATTTTGGGGGACTTTAGTTGCAACTAATTCTTCTAAACAACTTCCTCCTTAACTTCTCAGAGAGATCTTCCTCAATCAGGTAGTTCTAATTCTAGGTACTAGGAACATCAGCATTACCAATGAAATTTAGAGTCATCCATACTTCCAATCTCAAAGAATCTTTAAGTATGTAATGTATATAAACTATTTTTCTTAATATGTATCCTACTTTGGTTAAAATGTTTCCTCATAGAGACTGGACTAATTATAAGTTCATTTGTACAACTAAATACAAACCAAAGTTAGAAGTGCAATCTAAAAAACAAACAAACAAAAAAACCCAGCAAAAATTTGGGCATTAAAACTGATGTTCGTCTACATGTCCTTGTTATTATACTAAATCTCAAATCTCAACGGAGTTATAGGAGAAATACATGTACCTCCTTTGGCATATCTGAACTTTGTAACTATCTTATGGAGCTTGAAGAAAGACAATTTTACTTGATGGGAAAAAAATGGATTTCAAGTAGCAAATCTTTATTCTTTCAGCTAGACTATTAGAATTCAAAGTAACTTCCAAAGAGTACATATGCAACACGCATACTATGAAAACTTAATATGCATTTCTGAATGATAGTTTGATGTATACTTTAACTGTATATGGATTAATTTCACTGAAATAAATCATGAAATCTGTTTTTCTACAGAGCCTGAATTATCAACAAAACACCTATTATGCAAGTACAAACAGTCAATTCTTCACTTGTTCCATCTGCCTGGAAGATATATGGTCTGTTTTTGATGCAGGAATAGATCAAATATATTATAGTATTGCCAGTTTCATTATCAACAACAAATAGGCCTCAAAGAAAATCTATAATGTTTGCTTTGTGTGTTAGCTTGATCTACTTAATAAACTCCTGCTTACTCTTCTGCAAGGAAGTGAGAATATCCACATTTCAAAATTTTTACTAACACATACAGGACAGAATATATTATAAAGACTCATGATTGAGACATACCCTTAAGATCTGAGGCACTTCTATTTTTACAATTGACTCAGTGAAAAGTCCTGAGAAAGCAACTGACTTCCTAAATTGTTCTTTACTCATCATAATCCTGCACCACAAACAGATGATAGTATGTCAACATTGCCAACTAAGACCATTTGTCTGCCAAGATCAAGTTTTATTGGGGAATAAATGTTTTCTCTTAAAATTGAACAAAACAGAGAGTTTTAACTTGCTGTAGTTCTACTTACACATTTCTGGTAGTGAAGAGAAAATATCTTTGACACTTTTCACAGCTCCTCTGTACAATTTCACATTCAATGAAAACACTTTTTCTTATTTTAGAAACTTATTAGAAAGTCTACACCTTGCCATGTATGGGGGACTGTAATCTCAACAACTTGGTAGGCTGAGGTAGGAGAATGGTAAGTTCCAGGCAAGCCTTGGAAACTTATTGGGATCCTGTCTCAAAAGAAAAAAATAAAAAGGGCTGAGAAAACCAGCATTTTTTTTTTTTTCAGATCCTGTAGGAGATTTAAAAAATGAAAAAGAAATGAGACATCCAAATAGTTGTAGCTGAGTCAGTGGGATAGCTAAGTATGTAACTAAAACACAAGCAAAAAATTTGAGCTTGAACTCTATAAAGGTAAGATCTAGAGAGTAGAAAAAGAAAAGTCATATTGAAAATGTAAAATCAGAAAAAAGGATGATGATAGTGGTGTAAATTCAGGCGGAGATGTTTATTGGGCTTGTTGCTCTCGGGCCAATTTCACCTGCGCCGCCATGATGAGGGCGGGCATGGGAAGTGGCAGGTGGCCAGAATGGCAGGCAGGGAAAATGGCGTTGAACCTTCGCCAGGCAGCTGGTTTTGCTGGCTACCTGGAAGTTCATGATGGGGTTAGTCCTTTAGAGACTGGCTGGTGGATCCATCAATCCATTGGGGCTTGTCCGCCAGCATCCCAATTGGCTGTTCTTTTCGCGAGCAAGTTGCCCTTTGCCCTGCCCCTTAGCCAGAAGGCATGGCCTCAGTGTCTTGGCTGAAGGCACGCCCCCAGCCAGGGTCCAAGATGCTGTGAAGTGTGGGCTACCTGAAGCCACGCCCCCAGCTGGCCTAACAGAAAACATACTCAGTAAAAAAGCGAGATGGTTGATCAGCTTGGTTACAATGCAGTGGTCTAGAAAGGTAGGTGAAGAACAGAGATTTAAGTTTGTAAGCAATATGCAAAGAAGCCTGGGTACATGTTACAGAACAGGCCTACTAAAGAAAGAAGCAAATTTATCAGTGGAATATCCTAAGTGAAGAGGAGAGCTGGCCAGAGTTTGGATTTATCATCATGCCCTGAGAAAGATGATTTTCCCATGAAATAGTTTCACTTAGTATGAAACACAACGATCAACTCCACAAAAACAAATGAAACTATTTAGCTGGGATCTTAGTGGGCTTCCATTGTCCAGATGAATTAAATGAGTAAACAAATGGATGTAAAAGAAAAAGAGGTTTTCATTTTATTTCTAATGATGTGGGGTTTTTGAGATGAGGCCGGATTCTCTGTTCTGGCGAATGAAGAGGGCGTGGCTACACATTCCAGCAGCCAAAACAGCCCGCTTCTAGTGTTTGCAGCCATTCCCAGTTAAAACTGGGAATTTGGGCTGGCTGCAGGTGCCTGCAGCTGAAAGTGTTAGCAATTCTCCAGCTAAAAGCTGGGTGTTGCAGCTCTTGTTGTGGTGGAAATTCACCCCAGGAATTCGGCGCCGATCTTCTGGGTCCGTGTCTCGCAAATTTGAAGAATAAAATCCACGGACAACCATGGAAGGAGGAGTAAAAGGAGTGGGATTTATTTAGGAAGAAGAGCAGAGATTCCACAAAGCAGAGGGTTAGCAGGACACCATTCAATGGAGGTTAGGCCAGAGGTTATATAGATTTGGGGTATGAGCATAATTAACATTCATGCAAAGCAGGCATTGAGAAATGCATCAACCCCATTGGTTAAAATCTATGTAAAACAGGCACTGAAAATGGTCAGGAACACCACTGGTTAAAATCTAAGTAAAGTAGGCATTGAAACTGGTCAAGAGCACCATTAGTTAAAACAAAAGGTGGCAAATACTTCCCAGTACCCACTTGTGACCACCACCATCTCTTAGTTGGGACAAGGGTGTGCAACAAGGTCTTTTTGCATTTGAAGGCCCTGAGCAAACCTGTGACCACACCCATCTTAGTTGGGACAAGTGAGCCTCCATGGTTTTTTTGCATTTGAAGGCCCTGAGCATGCCCTGTCAATCACTCTCTACCAGCTAGCTCTTAGATGGGCCCATTTTCCTGTCCTGACTACCTAGCCATTTTACTATCTCTCCTAAAACTGTCTCACTAAGACGGAATCTTGCTATGCTACCCAAACTGGCCTCAAACTCCTGGGCTCAAGTGATTTCCTGCTTCAGTCTCCCAAATAGTTGGGACTACAGACACTGGCCACTGCACTGTATTTGAAGAGGAGCTTGAAATGATACTAACTAGGAAACAAGTTTGACTTAGTATACTGTGTAGATTCTGAATGAAATCTTCTCAAAGGTTTCCCTAAAACAGTTATTAATGAACTTTCAATAGGGTCAACTTTCAATAACTGCTCCTATGCCAGATAGTGGTTGTAAGGAAAGAGGCGAAAAATGAAGGAAATAAAGAGAGGAGAGTGGGGCTCAACAGTAACACAGGTTTATTCTAGAGAAACCTGCTGAGTGGGGCCCAGTGGAGTCTGGGACCCACCCACTGCTTACAGATATAGAAGGAATGAGGGGGGAGATGGACAAGGAGGGAGTTTTCTGATTAAACTGTTGGTTTTTTTTTGTTGTTGTTGTTTTGTTTTTTTTACAGTACAGTGGGGATCCTCTGATAAGGGCCTGAGATAATAAGTTCCCATAAGAACCAAGGGCTAAGGCTGTAAAAGAATGAGTAGTGGGTTTGCTTCTTGGCTGAGTGGCTTCTGGTAATATTCCAAATGCATCACTCACTGGTCATTGCTAAACATGCTCATTCTTCCTTTTTTCAGCTTTATTCAGGGAAGGAAGGCACTCAACTATCAACTAAAGTACTACAGTTCCTGGCTTCCTTTGCAAGTAAGTATGATCATGTTAATGAGGCACAACTACTGAGAAGTAAATAGGAATGTCTTATGGGACCTCTGGAAAGGATGCTTTAAAGGAGCTGACTTAGGTAGGGAATTAAATCTTTGTCCCCTACCAATTTTTATTCCTTTTGGATATCATAATAGCTATTTTGGACCATGAAGTAATCTTGCAAAATGAAGTCTTACTCTAGGACAGTGAATCAGGAAAATGGGAGGAATCTAGGGCACTGATTTCACCCTGGAAAGCCTATTACTGGGCAGTTTTGCTTAAAAGTTAACAGCAGAAACAGGAGCGGGGGTTATAGACCTTGCCAGGCATGCACAAGGACATGAATTCGAACCCCAGAACCACATACACAATGAAGTGTTGGAGCAATAAAAGCCATATGAAAAACTAAATAAAGTTGATTCTCTCTATCACTGTCCCTGTCTCTTAAAAACAAAACAAAAGTTTATAGCAGCACAATTCACAATACACAATAGCTTCACTATGGAATCAACCCACATGCCCATCATTAGATGAATGGATTAAGACATTGTGAGACACACACACACACACACACACACACAAAATGGGTTCTCTCAGCTATTAAAAAGGATGAAATTATAGCATTTGCCAATAAACAGATGGAAAAAGAGAGTTACTATGCTGAGGGAAGTTAGTCAAACTCAGAAACTAAAAGGTGGAATGTTTTCTCTCAAACGGGAAAGCTAGACTAAAATAAAGGAAAAAGGGGAGGAAAGGATAAGATTACATAAAGAACCATTCAAATACAAATTAGTAGCTGAGCTACAGAAAGTCTAGCAGAGTAGTGGAAAGGGAAAAGGGAGAGGGGAGAAGGACTGGAAAGAAAAGGAGGTAAGAGGGGCTAAAGAAGTACATTTTGCACCTCTAAGATATTAAATAATTCCCACAAAATCAATAAAAACTAAAAGGTGTAAAAAAAAAACAATAACAAAGAGAGATCAATAGAAGAAAGGGACCAGGGTAAGGGAGCAGGTGAGGGGGAAAGGCTGGGGAGGGATATTAGCTAAATTATATTGTTATATTGTGTGCACTGACGGATTATGTAACAACAAATTCCATCTGTAAGGAGACAAAAAAATGAAGGAAACAGAGAGCAGAGTGGTGGCTCAACAGCAACTCGTTTATTCTGGAGAAACCTGCAGAGGGGGCCCAGTGAAGTCTGGGACCCCCCTGCTGCTTACAGCCTAGGGTAAAAATAAAGGGAAATGAGGAGGGAGCCAAGGTTTTCTGGTCAAACTGGGTTTTTCAGTAGGTGGGGATTAAACTGAGTTTTTCTAGTAGGGTGGGGTTACTTTGATAAGGGCCCCAAGGCAAAAGGTTCCCCAGGAGTCTGTAAGGGGTTTGGTGCCTGGCTGAGAGAGTTCTGGTAATTATCCATATCATCATTCCAGACTTTAAAGGGGTATAATGAATCGGGTCAATGATATCAAGTTTTTATCCAGTTAGTGAGTAAACAGACATAAATATTAATTCCGTCTAGGAAGAAGATTCCCTGGTTATAGTTGAACCAGCCAGAGGAGATACTTTGCTTTAGCTGGAGGCAGGCTCTTATACGGAAAATTTAAGGGAAGCATGGTGGGTGGTCACAGTGGGCTTGAAGATATCCCATACGGTGGTTGACACCTCAGGGAGGAGAGCTGACCGGGTGTTAAAAGGGAAGGAAATAGCATGAGAGGATAAAGGAGTGTGGGAAGCTAAGGTGGGTATTAAAATGAATGGAGGCATTGAATTTGGTTAGGATGTTCCTGCCAAAAATAGGAGTTGGTCATCTATGAGTGACTGGGGCCTTCCATTCAGGCAGTCAAAAACAAAAAGGTTTTAGCCTAAGGTTTTAGTCTGGGGTGGTGGAATCCGGTTCTCAGAGGTCCCCACTTTCTATGTGCCTACAGGTAATCTATTTTTCCTCTTTCTTTATTTCCTTCATTTTTCATCTCTTTCCTTACACCATCTGATCATGTAGAACTCTAATGTACCAATAAAAAAATACAAGAAAAAAAGAACGAATCATTCATAGAAGCTCTTTATCTTAAACCAATCACTAGCACGAGGAATAGAATCAACGAAGAATAATTATTTATACATGTGGGCAAGGGAGCTCAACTTTCCAAACCATGAAAGAACAAACACTGGTACAAAAATCTGAACACTTCAATTGGAAGAGGTGGAGAGAGAGAATCTGGTAGGCACCAAGAGCGGTCCATCCAATTCTGAGATGAATAAATATGCTGTAGTTAAAAAAAAAAATCAATCAGCATGTAATTTAGCATGAAAAAACAAGTCCAATGCATTAAGTGACTGAAAAACATTAACAATATACAACAAGAAGATTAAATTGCCCAAAGTTTTAACTTCTGCATAACTGAAACAATCACAAAAGATGAACTTGACTGGAAACTAGAAATATATAATCTACTTATACAGCAAAACTGTCACATTAAAAAAATCTAAAAACTTCTCTATAGATAAATTCTCTTGTTCTAAATAATGCATATCTAAAATTCTCTGACCAACCCCTAAATTAACTAAGTATTTTCAAAGTGTTACTTAGATATAAAAGACAAAATAAGAAAAGAATAAGGTATATTAATTTAAATAACAGCAAATTCAGCTCCTAAGCACTGTTTTAAAAATGTTCAATACCTAAAGATCACAAATTATGGATAATCGAAGACAAACTTTAGAAATGGACCAGTTTTGCAGGTATCCTTTGAAAGACTTAACACCATGTGCTATTTATTATCTAACAACAATAGCAATTCCTGTTCACAATTTAATCTGAAGCTCCTGAGTTAGTTCGGTTAGTTCGGGAAAACAGCATAAATATTTAGTGTTGACAGGAATGTAAATTGGTGTGGCCATTGTGAAAAACCGTTTAGTTCAAAAAGTTAGCTATAGAAATACCACTTGAGCTGTGCCTGGTGGTGCACACCTGCAAGACATAAGCCAGGAGGATGGCATGAATTCAAGAGTCTAAGACCAGTCTGGGGAAGACAAAGAGACCCCACATCAAGAGGATAAGGAAGAGAAAGGAAAGAGGAGAGGAGGGAAGGAGAGGAAGGAAGAGCAAAGTCATTTGACAAAGCCATTTACTTGTAGGTCTATACCCACAAAGAGTTGAAAACAGTTCTTCAGATAAATACTTTGTATACAAATGTTCACAGAAGCATCTCACAATAGCCAAAAAATGAAAACAACCCTTCTATCAACAGATGAAAGAGACAAAATATGGCATTTATATACAAGGAGTATTATCAGTAATAAAAAATAAAGTTTCTAAGCATGCTACAATGTTGATGATGTAAAAATCATCAAGCTGAGTCAAAGAAGCTAGACAAAAAGTCACATATTTTATGATTCCATTTACAAGAAATGCCCCAGAGAGTAAATTCACAGAGACAAAAAAACCAGATTACCCTGGATGCTAGCAAGGGCAAATGGGAACTCACTGCTTAATGGGCCCAGAGTTACCTTTTGGGTGAATAAAAATGTTTTAGAATCAGATAAAGGTGATGGTTGCACACCACTGCGAGTGAATATACCAAATACCAATCTGCTATATCAATTTTACTGTAATTTAAAGATTAATAATAAATTATTATGAAATATGTGAAGGCTTAAAGGAAGATGTATACTGACATTTAATCAGACCTGTGTAAGTAGTATTTCAGTTTGCTTTAGTCAAACAGTTTGCTAGAATTATTACCCTGATTGGAAATACACTGGGATCTTCTTTAATACATCCAGCATTCTAACATAAAATATAAGTCTACATTCTGATACTTGGATTAATTCCCACACTGCAAATGGAATCACCCAACTGGCCTTTTAATTTGTTCTGGAGATAGTTTAAGAAACATTCTGATGAAAATGACAAACGAAAGAGATTCTAGGGGCTGGAGTGGTGGCTCAGTGGTTGGAATGCTTGCCAGCATTCACAAGGACCCGGGTTCAAACCTCAGTACCACATACACAACTAAGTGTCAGAAAAACAAGACTCAGATGAAAAAATAAAGTTGATTCTTTCTCTCCTTCTAATGTTGGTTTGGAGGAAGTCAGGTTCTTGTCCACCGGAGACGAAGAATGGAACCGGGGGACACAGAGGCAAGCACAGTAGACAGAGTTTATTTTAAGAAAATAATAGAAAGCAGAGCTTAGGGAACAGAGCAGACTCCCCAAGGTGGGAGACGGGGACAGGGCCCAAGAGGCAGGTTTGTCCTTTTTATAGGATGTTCTCAGTTGGTCATCCTCTCCCTTCCCCAAAACCTAGGATGTGGGCTTGGGAAATTCTGGTTGGGTCTAGCCTTGGGTTTGCACCTTAGGCGTCAATAGAATGAATGTGGTGCCTTGCGCTTAGCAGAAGGGAGTGTCTGCATCTGGACCCACCTTGCCTGACTCTTCCTACTAACATGGGGGGATGTCAAATTGATCTTAAAAGAAAAAGAATTAGGTTTTCCCTGATTGATTCAAATATTCTAACTACTCTGACTGCCTAACTTTCCTCCCTGTCTCACTTCTATCCCTCTCTCTCTCTTTAAAAACAGAGATTCTACTATTTTACTATTAACGAAGCCCTTGGGAAAATTCCTTGATAGTTGAGAGACTGTCTAATATAATGACAATTTACTCTTTTTGGCTTCTTATGGGAAAAATGGGATTAACTGATTGTTTCCTACTGTCTGGGGCCGCCAAACAAGGTTTTACAAAGACCAGAATGGCCCTTTCCAGAAGGCAGACCACACAGAATAATATTAATAAGGGAAATAGTAAGCAAAACTTGCAAACTCAAAATTAAAACTTCACAAATTCCATAATCAAAGCTCCATTTCCATCTAGAAACTTTACATGTTTGTAAACTTTCAATTAAAGAGAGAAGGAAAAAAAATAAAGTCCCGTCCTCAAATGCTTCAAGCATGATAAGTAAGTTCTGCACTGGTCCAGAATTCCTGCTCTGAGGAAAAAAATGGAGAGTTGTATACTTTTCCCCTTTGGAATGGGAGCTGGCTGAGGCTCTGAAGGAGAAAACAGGCACCCTTCTACCATCTCTCCTCAAACAGAGTGTCACCCTTAAGGAATCTGACTAGAAGTAACAGTAGAGCAGTACTGCTCAGCATTTCATATTGTATGGCGTAAAGGTACTGCAAAAACCTGTTTCACTGGTGTGCATCTCCTGTTGTCCTAAAACTGTCATCCCACTGTGGCTGCAAGGAGAGGAAACCTCCTTAAAGTCTCTACCATTATCTAATTATCAATTTATCAATGGATTAATCCACTGATAAGGTTAGCAACCTTATCCAATCACACCCCTAAAGCTCTACCTCTGAACGTTGCTTCACGGGGTTCCAAGCCTTTAACATATGTGCCTTTTTGGCTTTGGGGGACAGTCCAGATACAAAGCATAATACCCATAAAGAGTTTTATTTGGCTCTTCATCCTCAGTATCTGCTTCTTAAACTAGTTAAATTAGCTGATCTCTCTGCCAGGATATTGACAGATCTGGAGTCAATCATTCCTATATTTGTGGGAATTCCTAAAAGGAACAGAGAGACACTGAGTAGGGACTTCATTATACTTACAGGTATAATCTATAGGACCATTTTGATACCTTGCTAATAGTATGAATGGGAGAATACAGTATAGGATTTGCTGTCCTGCACTAAAAGAACAGGAAGACAGGCTATGAGAAAGCAAGCATATACTGGCATACCTTGGAGATATGGCAAGTGCAGTTCCAGAACATTGCCATAAACCAAGTAATAAAATTTTTTTCTTCCTAGTGCATATACAAGTTGTATTCATCCTATACTGTACAAGAGTATTATGTCTAAGAAATGCACGTATTTTAAATAAAAAAAATTTCATTTCTAAAAGTGCTATAAGCCTTTAATGAGCTATAAATTTTTATTTTTATTTATTTTTGGCAGGTGGAGGTATTGCCTAGATGTTGCCCATGGACTGAAAATGGTGGTTGCTGAGGATTGGGATGGAGATGGCTATATCTTAAAATGAATAATTAAGTGTGCCACAGTGATTGCCTCTTTCTTTCATAAAAGATCTGTGTCAGGGGCTAGAGAGGTGATTCAGTGGTAGAGTGCCTGCCTGGCATACATGAGGACCTGGGTTCAAACCCCAGCCAACACTTACACAACTAAGCGTTAGAAAAACAAAAACCAGATGAAAAATAAGTAACATAATCTCTCTCTCCTTAATAAAAAAAAGTGTAATGTGACACTATTTCATAGCATTTGACCCACAGAATGTTTAGAAAACTGGAGTCAATTCTCTCAAATTCTGTTGCTGCTTCATCAACTAAGCTATGTAATACATTAAGTATTTTGCTGTTATTTCAACGTTATTTCACAACGTCTTTACCAGCGGTAGAGTCCATTTCCAGAAAATATTCCTTTGCTGATCCACAAGAAGGAACTCTTATTTATGTTTTTTTATTTATGTTTTAACTCACACATAAAAATATAAAAATTATACATATAAATGGAGCAATGTGGTATTTTAATACAGGTACACATTGTGGAATATTTAAATCAGGTTAAATGAATCTATCTTCCCAAGAACTTATCTCCTGACAGTGAACACTTTCAAACCCTTTCTTCCATTTATTTGAAAGGTGCAGTATTGTTGCCTTTAGTCCAGATTTCACCAGGTGATCATAGTTAATCATGTGTTCAGACTCTACTTCTGATTCTAGTTTTCTTGCTATTTCTACTTATCCACAAGTCATCTCCCTCCACTGAAGGTCTTGAACCACTCAAAGTCATCCATAAGGGTTGGAATCAACCTCTTCAGAACTCCTCTTCATGGTGACATTTGGCCTCCACCCATGAGTCAGGACAGTTTTTTTTGTTTGTTTGTTTTTTAAGAGAGAGGAACAGTGAGAGAATCAATTTTATTTAGTTTTTCATGTGGCTTTCATTGCTCTGAAAGTTTGTTGTGTATGTGGTGCTGGGGTTTGAACCTATGCCTTTGCATAAGCCTCCAAATTTGAGCCTGATGGCAAACTCTTACCCCACCCCCTCAAAGTAGTAAGCCTCCGGAATTTGGGACAGCATTCCAGGATAATTGGTCGGACTTTACTTGTGACCAGCAGAGGGTACTCGAAAACTATGTATCAGAGATTGAATCCCCCCCCCCCCGCCGCCCGCTGTGTGTGTGTGTGTGTGTGTGTGTGTGTGTTGAGTGTTGCTGCAGTGGGCATGTTTCTTCATTCACCTTAATTCTTACCTTTCCCTTGAACATTTGCTTTAATGTAAATATAAACACTCACCACATCACCCAAGACCAGGGCTGTATTAGCCCCCTAGTAGTTCACTTCTCCATTACTTACATTTATCCTATTCTCTGGCAAAACCTAAACCCTATTCTTCTAACTCTCACACCCACCCCCCAACATCATTTGCCCAGTCTTTCGTTCTTTCTCTCCCTCTCTCTTTTGTAATTAGAATATTTTTACAGTACCTCTAGTCTCTCTCTGCTCTTGCTTCATAATCACAACACTGTCTACCTTCTTACCTCATTTCTTTATTCTCAAGAGTCTGTATGCTTAACATCAATTAGGACCATATGGAGATAATTGCTAATCACAGCTTTCCCCCCATAGGTGTAAAGCACTGACCACAAAAGTAATAGATTAACCAGTTCAAAGCTTTTATTATATGCTTCAACAGATCATATTGACTATTCATCCTTAACAAGGGTGTTAACAGGAATCATATGTAAATGCAAAAATTAATAATGCTTCTTTGCTCTTAACCCAGATATTGTTTGACCATTAACAGTAATGTAACAGAAGACAGTTACCAATCCTACCATTCCCCTCATAGGTGGTAAACAGCATAGTAACAGTTACAGAAGGAACAAAGTAATCCTGTTTATTGTACCCATTGGTTGCTCATATTGTCTCTTTTGACTTATCTCTTGAGGTATTAGAAACCATAAAGGCCAGGGCAGCAGTTGCAGCGCTTGCTTGGCATGCTCAGTGAAGAAGGTTCGAATACCAGCATCACATACACAATGAAGTGTCAGAGCAACGAAAGCCACATGAGAGACTAAATAAAATTCATTCTCTCTTTCTTACTATGCCTCTCTCTTAAAAAAATGGGGTGGGGGGCAATAATTAACTACAGTTTGGGAAGCCTGTTTTAGAATCTCAATTTTTAAAACTGGACCCAGTTCAAATTATATGAGACAAAAACCCCATAACTCATCAACAAATCCCCAAAGTAAAATTACAAAAAGAGAATTCACAGGCCCCCACTCCTCAGCATGAAAAATAAAGAAAAAGGCAAACAACTCTATCCTCAATCCCACAAATTCCCCAGCCAAAGACCTCATGGATAGGGACCTGGATGAAAACCTAGAAAAATGACTATTAAAATGATCACAGAATTAAAAGAAGACTAAAGGAAGGAAATATGAGAACAATTAAATACCACTTTAATAAAGAATGAGATATCTTGAAGAGAAGCAGAGCTCTTAGAAATGAAAAACACAGTCAATCGGGTTAAAAGTTCAATAGAAGGTATTAATATCAGAAGAAACTAAGTAGAAAGTAAAACTTGAGGGCTCAAATAAGAACCTCAGACAATGAAGACAGGATGAGTAATCTTGAATAAAGGAGAGAAAACAACAACAAAACTTACTGAGCATGATCAAATGTCCAAGAAGAATGGGAAGACATCTGAAGAAATAACCTGAGAGTAACTGCAATAGGGGAGAACACAGAACAACAGAACAGCATTAAGAGCCTTCTCAGCGAGACAGTCAAAGGAAATGTCCCCCATTTCAGAACTGATCCAGAAAATCAAATTCAAGAGGCCTATAGGACACCAATCCTAAACAAACAAGAAACTCACCAAGACACATCACATACAACATGAATAACAGAGAAAACAAGGAAATATTCAAAGCAGTAAGACAAAAATACCAAGTCACATTCAGTGGCAAAACAATAAGGATTACTCTGGATTTCTCAATTGAGACCATAAAGGCAAGGAGAGCATGGAACGATATTTTTTTAAAATTGCCAGCCAAATATACTATATATCCTGCAAAACTCACCTTCAACTTTGCTGGGGAAATAAAATCTTTCCAAGGTATGAACTAGAAACATACAGGAACACAAAACCAGTTCTACAGACAAACTGAAACAGATGAATAAGCTAACAACTCCCAAAACCCATAAACAGCAGTCAGTAAAAACATAACTCACTAAAAGAAACCCAAGATGGAGCAAAATACAACAGAGGTCAAATACCAGGGATCCAGAATCACATATCTACTTTAACAACTTACATGAATGAACTCAATGCCCTCATCAGAAGACACAGATTAGCAGATGGGATCAAAAAACAAAATCCAACAATATGCTGCTAACAGGAGACAAAACTTATAGCCAAAAATAGACACAGACTGAAGGTGAAAGGTTGGCAAAAAAAACCAGACATATGGCAAGCCAGGGTTGTGATCCTTATATCCAACAAACTTAATGTTGACCAAAAACAAGTGAGAGGGGATAAAGAATGACACTATATGTTAGTAAAAGGACTACAATACCAAAAAGGTATAATAATAGTTACCATTTATGCCCCCAAATACAACCCTTCCAAATATGTGGAAAAAGTACTCAAGGACATTAAATTACATATCGACCTCAGCGCTATAATACGGGGGGAATTCGATACACCACTATAAATTACAGACAGATCATCAAAGCAAAAAAAAAAAAATCAATAATGATATCATTAACCTAAACAACTCTATCAATCAATTGCACTTAACAGACATTTACAGAATATTCCATACCAAATCATCTGAGTTTACCTTTTTCTCAGCAGCACCTGGATCCTTCTCCAAAATAGATCTTATCCTAGTTCACAAACGTAATCTTAGCAAATACAAAAAAAAAAAAAAAAAAAAAAAAAAAAAAAAAAAAAAAAAAAAAAAAAAAAAAAAAGAACTGATATAATGCCATGTATCCTGTCAGACCACAACAGTATGATCTTGGCAATTAACAGCAAGAAAAATAACAGAAAGCTCACAAGTACTTGGAGATTATACCTTCCTAATTGAAGAATGGACCAAAAATGAAATGAGAACATAAATCAAGAAATTCTTGGAAATAAATGATGACATAACCTATTGAAATCTAAGGGACAGTATGAAAGCATTCTAAAGAGGTAAATTTACAGCACCAAGTGCCATCATCAAAAATCAGGAGAGAGACCAAATAAATATTCTTATGTTCCAACACAAATTACAATGAAGAGAAGAACAATCCAATATCAAATCCAACAGAGGGCAGGAAATAAGCAAAATCAGAGCTGATATCAATCATATTAAGAACAACAACAACAACAACAAAAACCCAAAACAAAGAATCAACAAAACAAAGAGTTGACAGACCACTGGCCACCATCATCAAAAAGAAAAATGAAGTGAAGAAAATCAAGAAAAATCAAAGACAGAAATGGAGACAACACAACTGACTCAACTGAAATCCAGAGGATTGTCAGAACTTATTTGGAAAAACTATACTCTTCCAAGTTTGATAATCTGGAAGACATGGACAAATACATAACAGTAGACAAAAGGTCAGAGTGTTCATTCTACAACTCAGAGAGGGCAAGGCACCCTTAAAGTGTGATGTGTCAATATGATGAACCCTGATGGAAAACAAATCAGTGTTTTAGACTTCAAATTCTAAATTTTATTAACATCAAATCGTCAAATGCATCCCCTGTGTGTTGAGGTCTTTAGTTATATAAGCATCTACAAACAGTAGGGTAACTGAATCCTAAATCACGGGTTAAAAATGCTGACTATCAAAAGGGAGGAACTCCTGAGAAAGTGCCTGGACAATGTTTACCAGCAATATTTTTAAAGAAGAATGAGGGGCAAAAGTGGCTGAAGTCACTAAGGGAAGGTGGCAAAGTCTCAGTGTGTGACACTTCTGCTGAAATCCGAATGACAAGATGGAGCAAATGTCGCTCAGTTGGGGAAGAACTGTTGCAGTGAAGGCTCAGCAGTGAAGACACTGTGAGGTAAAGCGAACTTAGCAGGACAGGATGTTGGAAAGCAGTCCAGTGTGGTTTAGAGGGGCTGGAGGTGGGAGGGGAAGGGAGTCCCAGACCCTAGAAACCACACTAGCAGTCCACCACTGTGTGACAGCAAGTAACTAGCTCACTGGTGACAGCCACCAAGAGTGATGGTGTCATAGTTTCTGAGCAATGGGGTGCAGGCCAGCTCAGCTGGTGCCCCATCCTTGAGATCAACCAGTAGCTTGGAATCCTGACCTCAAAGGAGGATCAGCTGGGACAATCACCCCTGAGCTCATTCTAGTCTATATGGCAGGATCCAGTGAGACTGGGCCACAAGGTTCTACTGTCTGTAGGGTCAGGATATTGTGGGGCTGATGCCTGTGGGAAAGTCCACAGTGTAGGACACAATGACTCAACTTTATTTCATACAGAGGACATAGGGGCTGGTGAAGTGAGAGAAAAAAAGAAAAGCAACTGAGAGACAGCCATAAAGAAGTGAGACTTCCCATAACAAAACCTTACAAGTGATTTCCCATGACACTTTCTGATTTGTTTCTTAGAAGCCAGATGCTGATTTGGATCCACCTAGAGGGGAGGGGGCTATGAGACTTGGGCACCAGGATGCAGTGCTGTTTGGGATCCCTTGTGGGGTGAACACATCATCCAATAAGAAGAGGCACTTGGGACAATTCTAAACCGCACAGGAAGCCATGGGAAAGTCTGCGACTGAGGGAAACTACCTCTGAAAATCAGTCACTTCATCCCCCCAGTGGTGCAGAGTGGGAATCATGGCCAACAGAGGGAGGGACTTTCCCTATCTCACTGTGGGACTCACATCTGGGTAGAGATGGATGTCATTCCTGTCCCTCCCCTTCCTGTTGTGTCACCTGCTTATGTTTTACTGACCTGTGAATCAAGCATGAGGGTCTCCAGGTAATACAGGTGTGGAAGGGCTCACGCACCAGATGACAACCTCCAAAGCACATTCGAGAATGGTCCCTGGTGAACAAGTTGGGAAATGCGGGACGACCTAGGAGGCACAAAGGCTTATCCAATGTCACACAAATGGCCAGAAGGAGGGGATGGTTCTGAAAGCCCTCTGTCTCCCACACCTGGGGAGCTGTCTATACTGAGGCCTATACTGAGTCAGGCTGTGTTAGTGCAACTGTGTCCACTTGTGCAAATGTCATTGGGATGGGGGAGAAGTGAGCATCCCAGAGAGTCCCAGGGACCAATTTGTGTGAGGAAGGGGCTCAGATAATGGTATCCCAAGGAAGTGACATCACTTTGTTGAAAATGGAACAGAACTTGGAACCCTGGTAGCCAGGCACCCACAGTCCACAGACAGCCTTGGTCTGTATC
>PVKS010023393.1:0-32455 GCA_004027875.1 Aplodontia rufa
TGCTAGGCAAGTGCTCTACCACTGAGCTAAATCCCCAACCCCATCCACAGTACTTTAAAAAAAAAATAGTTTCTTCACCTGCTTTTACTCCACCTCTTTATGAGGCCAGACTTATGCAGGCTGTCTTCTAGAACTGCTGTGTGTGCTTAGACAAGTCACTTCACATCTCTGTTTCTGTCTCTATAGAATGTAGTCATAATGATTGGTCTACCCGGTTGCACTGATATCAGGTCTTATGTCAGCCTGTGTGTGAGAGGTTGTGTGCACATTCTGAAGTGCTCTGATTGTTCAATTTCAAAGCGCCTGACATACTCTGCCATGTCTTTCTTCAACACACCAGGAACACGGTCGCGTGTACTTTTGATTTTAAAGATTTCCTTTTTCAAAGCCATTTTGGCTCTTTGACAAGGATTTGAGCATCACCACTGTGCAGGCTGAAAACCTCCACTCACTCCTGGGTGGCCTTGCACATGGCTTTGAACACAGTAGCTAAAGGAATAAAAGCTACCAACTAGGGCTGCAGCAGTGGCTCGGTCCTATCACGCTCACCTGGCAGGCATGAGGTCCCAGGTTCAAACCCCAGCACCACACACACAGCTAAGTGATAGAGCAATGAAAAACTAAATAAAAATTCATTCTCTGAAAAACAGCATGGTACAGGTATCAAAATGGGAATGAAGACCAATGGAATATAATAGAAGACTCTGAGACAAACCCACAAATCTTTAAACATCTGATCTTTGACAAAAAGGTCAAAATATAACATGGCAGAGAGACAGCCCACTCAACAAATGGTGCTGGACAAACTGGACAGGCCCCTGCTGGAAGTTGAAATTAGATCCTTTTCTCTCACCTTGCACAAAAATCAAGTCAAAATGGATCAAGGAACTAGGAATTAAACCAGCTACGTGCAACAGCTGGAAGAAAAATTAGAAGCAATGCTGCAGCCTTTGGGAGTAGGCAAAGACTTTCTCAACAAGATCCCTAAAGTGAAAGAATTAGTCAAGAATCAACGAGTGGGATGTCACTAAACTAAAGAGCTTTTGCTCAGCCAAGGAATTGGTCATAACTGTCAAGACACAACTTACAGAATGGGAGATAATCATGGCCTAGATACCTCTGACAGGGGACTCATATCCAAAATTTACAAAGAACTCAAAAAACTTAATATCAAAAACACAAATGATCCAATCAATAAATAGGCCAGAAAGCTAAACAGAAACTTCTCAACAGAGGAAACTGAGCAAGCCAATGCATAAGAAAGTTCTCTAAATCACTGGCAATCAGAGAAATGCAAATCAAAACTACATTAAGATTTCACTCACTCCAGTCAGATTGGCAGAGATGAAGTATATAAACAATAATAGATGCTGGAGGGGTTGCAGAGAGACAGAACGCTAGCACACTATTGGTGGAAGTGCAGACTGGTACAGCCACTCTGGAAAGCATTGTGGAGAATCCTCAGAAAATTTAGGGTTGGATCACCATATGACCCAGCTGTCCCTCTTCTATCATTCTCCCAGAGGAGTCAGAATCAGCATATTACAGCAACACAGCAAAATTTATGTTCACGGAAGCTCTATTTACAATAGCTAAATTATGGAACCAATCCAGATGCCAGATGCCCTTTACTGGATGAATGGATCCAAAAACTTTGGTATATATATATAAAAATAGTTACTCAGCAATTACAAACAATGATATTAAGCCTTTGAAGGAAAATGAAGGGCAACGGAAGAAGTTATGCTGAGTGAAGTTGGCCAAACCCAGAGAATCAAGGGTTGAATGTTTTAATTCATTTGTGGAGGTTAGAGCAAAACCCAGGTTTGGGCGAAAGGTAGTAAATTTCATATATTAAACCCAGCAAAGGCGTAGTAGCAACACATGATCTAGGAGCACTGGGGAGCGGCAGGCGAGATGCACGGGGGGCAGTGGGGGAGGAAAGGAGGATAAGGAGGGATCTAGGGAGATAATCAACAATGTAGCATACTCTTTAACCCCTCCCCCCAAGAATCCAGATAATACCTATGCAATCATTTAATTACGGAAAATTCACAATCTAAACATTTATATAGGTTGTAGGGGCAAAATATAGAAAAATTGTTGTGGGCGGTGTGAGGGTAACTCTGGTTTAGGAGCAAATGCATACCACGTTGTTACTTTATGCCTATTTATTTATTTATTTATTTTAAGAGAGAGGACAATAAGAGAGAGAGAGAGATAAAAAGTTATTTTTTTATTTAGTTTTTCATGTGGCTTTCATTGCTCTGAGTCTTTGTTGTGTACATGGTCCTGGGGTTTGAACTCATGCAGTCACGCATGCCAAGGAAACGCTATAACTGCCGAGCCACCGCTCCACCCTTTTATACACATTTATGATTCTACCATAATTCAACTCCTTCATAAAAATTTAAAAAATAAAGCAACAGAAAGATAAAGAAAAAAAATTGATTCTCTCACTCTCCTTTTCTCTCTCTCTCTCTCTCTTTGTTAAAGCAACCAACTAAATATGAAACAACCTCGGCTAGGCATCAGAACTTTACTAGAATGCCTGGCCTTACTCTTTTAGTTAGTGAGAAGACCAGTGTGATAATGGAAAAAGGAACACTTTTAGGAGTGAGATAACTGGACTTGAGTCCAAGCATTGGCTAAAGGTCCTTGGGATGCTTCGCTCTTCCTCTTCTGCATAATGGGTACATTAACAACATCTTCCAAAACCCCTGAAAGATCCAGTCCTTAAAAAGCCTGGAACTCAGGCTTGCACCTTGGCTGGCTCATGGCAAGTGCTCAATAAACAGGGACTGCGGCACTGATTGCTTGGACCCGGGGCTACGCGTGGGCGGTTATTCTAAATCGTCACTGTAATAATTAAAGCTAAAGCTACCTATTTTGAATGATTTGGTTTCTGGATAAAGCAGCCTAATAATCTGACTCACGCAAAATACTGAGGGTGGCACCCTTTTTGCCTGCACCCCCTCGACGCCTGCGTCGGTAATTCTCTCCGCAGTGGAGGAACTCCTTGGTCTGTAAAGTCAGTGGGATGCTCATGGAAGGGAAGGAATTCCTGGAACCCTGCCTCCACCTGCCAGGAACCCGACTGCTCAGAATTGTCAGATCGGGGATTTCACACTCTGGACCCTTGTTGTCCTCGCCGCCAGCCCTTGCTCCTTGTTTAGGGACCTCCTGAGGATACTCTTCTCTCTTCTGCCATGTTTCTCTGGATAGCAACCTATGCACCTCCCAATAAATTCTGGTTCACCTAGGAGCTGACGGGCACAGAAACCCAGATTCAATTTGTGCCGATTTATGAGATGCCTGCAAGGCCGTCCTGGAACCTGTCCTGCCTCCCTTTGTAAATTAACCCTTCTTTCCATATTCTGCAGACTTGGCAGGGCAGCTTCGGTGGGGACACCATCCCCCATCAGCCTGTGGGCCTCCTGGAGTTTGTTACCAGAACACAAGGGCCCTGTTTAGCACAAACTGTGCAGATTTATGAGACTTTCGAGGAGAGGGACGCGCTCTCAGCCCCTTGTTATTCAGGCCGCGGTGCCAGTGTCTTACTGGCTCTGCGCTGCCAGACGTTGACAGCCGGAGCTTGCGTGCAGCATTTCCATTTGACCGATGGCTTCACTCATTCACCCACTCACCAAATGTGACACACCAAAGGGGTACAGAAGAAAATGAGGCAGGACATTCAGCCTCATACAGCGTCGCCGCGCCAGCAGAGCCTGGTGTGAAGCCACCTCTCCCACTCACGATGGCGAACCCCTGGACGGCTGAGGTCCTCTTAGACCTCAGTTTCCTCATCCACAAAAATGGGTGTACAGATCTGACCCAGTTTCTCAGAGGGTGAACTGAGGGCTAACGGTCAGCAAACTGCAGCACAACCTCTAAGCAGCATAGCAAGGTTAAGAAGCTCACACACGTCAGGAGCACACGGGAGAAAGGAATGTGCGCGCAGCGAAGTGGCAGAGGAGGGAGAAGGAAATGGCCAGGATGCTAAGGAGAAGGGAGAAGCAGTTCGGCAGAGGACGAGGCTGAGCAGAGGAAGAGTGCCAACCCAGGGCTGCAACGAAAGAGAGAGAAAAGGCTCATCCTTGCTTTCCTGTCACCCATCTGCTGAGGACACAGGCACAGACCTGCCACGCCGGCCAGACACATCAGTCCTATAAGGAAAGTGTTTTGCTTTCAGCATGAAAATAAGCAAACAAAATTGGCCAGTTCAAAAGCCACTGCAGTAGTGACCGGAAAGGAACAGAATCAGCCTTTGGAAGGTGACTGGGGGAGTCAAGGTTCCCACCCTAAGGGCACCCCCAGCCCACCTGCTGGCTTCTGTCATTCTGCTGTTACAAATGAATTGCTGTGGGTAGTCCTCTATCCAGTCACACCCACTCTTGAGAGGGCAGAGATGCCCAATGGCAGGGGGCTGACGTCATGGTGAACTGTGAAGCCAGCAGGTGTGAGTGTGTGGCCCGGGGCGTGTGGGAACGGCAGATGGCGGAGGTTTACCCTGTGCCACGGGTTCTTCCACAGCCCTCCTTCTAATGGCTGAGGGGGTCAGGCCTGGTCTTTCATAGCTCTCTTCCAGAGAGCAGGGGGAGCTGAGGTCACAGTGTCTGACAGTGTGTGACGTCCCTTGCCCAGTGGGAGGCCAGCTGCCCGAGCAGCCCCATGGAGAGGCCACAGGTGAAGACCCCAGGGCTCCTGCCAACACCACGTGTGCGCCATCTTGGCTGTGGAGCCTGCAGCCCCCTGGAGGTTTCAAGGGTCACGGCTTGGCAGCAGTTTCAGAAGAGACATGAGATAGAACCACCCAGCCAGGCTGCTCCCTCTTTCCCGACCCACAGAAACTTTGAGACCGTAAATGGTCATTGTTTCAAGTCATTAGGTTCAGGGATGACTTGTTAGGCCGCAAAAACCCAGGAATGAGTGAGTGGATCCAGGCAAATGGGTTTCAGCCATTGCTGAAAGAAAGGAAAAAGGATTTTTGAGAATAAAAAATTACACGGCAGGGGTGGGGGGACTGGAGTGGTGGCTCAGTATTTATGGTGCTTGCCTGGTGGGTTTGAACCCCAGCACCATGTACACAGCAAAGTGTTGGGGCAACGAAAGCCACATGAAAAACTAAATAAAGTTGATTCTCTCTCTCTCTCTCTCTCTCTCTCACTGTCCCTCTTTCTTAAAACAAAAAGCAATTGCACAGGGGACTGGGGAGGTAGCTCAGTGGTAGGGCACTTGCCTAGCATGTGCAAGGCCATGGGTTTGATCTCCAGTACTGCTCCTGGCCAAAAAAAATTACATAGGAAACACTAATATTAGGACCTGCTTTAGGTGCTTTCTCCCATGTCTTCTAGGACACAGGCACAGCTCGGGCTTGGCATGCAGTGCTATATATAGGTGCTCATTAAAATCCTGTGTTTGTCACGGTAGCTATAATCCTTTTTGCTAACATTATGCATTTTTTGAGGTGTACCAGGAATTGATGCAGGGGCATTTAACCACTGAACCACATCCCCAGCCCTTTAACTTCATATTTTGAGACAGGTTCTTGCTAAGTTGCTTACGGAGTCACTAAATTGCTGAGATTGGATTTGAACTTGTGATTCTCCTGCCTCTGCCTCCCAAGCTGCTAGGATTACAGGTGTGCACCACCACACCCCGCTGGGATTATACTTTTTGCTTTAAATGAGCTATCTTATTTGGTCTTCTTAATGTCCCTAACAATGGAAATAGTATTAGGATCACTCTTTGATAGGATGTATCCCTGAGGATCCTGTGCCTGTTCTCTCCTGCAGGGGTCGCTGGCACTGTGCCGCTAGCTGGCTGGTACACCTGGGGTGGCCAGGTGGAGTCCCAAACGCTGTGAGCCACAAGATGAAATCAGCATGTCTTCCAAGAGCAGCGCAAAATGTCTTCTAGGGGCCACCAAGCAAACGTGAACGTCATTCACACGTTTACATGGACACAGACACTTTGAGTAAAATGCACACTCCCCAGGAGATTTCGAAATAAGTCCTGAGGACTGAAGGAGGGCTACTTCAAGGGGTGCCAGCCCTCCGGCAGTGTGTCCCCTGCTGCTGATGCTGGGTCAGAGACCCTTGCCAGTGTCCCTGGCCTCCAAATTCTAGGTGGTTCCTCCCCTGCCAGTCCCCATCCCTACCAGCCTGTGGCAGCTGCAAAGTCTGGGGGGCTTGGAGCAGAGGCTCCCACTTCTCTCAGACTCTGTTCCCAAGATGTCCCCTCTGCCCTCCCATTCGACAAGGATTGTGATTACAGCTGCATCATTAGCGCTCTCAAAAAGAACACGGTTTCCAGATCCACCTAAACGTGTTTGCAATGATTTCAGTGGCCTGTCTGATAAATAATTGAAGACGAGGCTCGTGACCTGGCAGATGCAGGGGGCAAGGATGTGGCTGCAGGAGGAGGAGGAGGACTCTGCCGAGGACAGGAGCAGTCATTTACAGTGGCAAGGAGGTAAGGAACTCTCTGACTCCCAGGGGGCCGCGCAGCTCAGATGTTCCCTCCAATCCAAGCTGATGCCATCCTGCTCCACCAAATCGACCTGAACAGCCCAGAAAGCTGCATGGCCGCACCTGTCAGCCCCAATCGGTGCTGCGGAAATTTTGTTAGGAAAATAGATGTACTGAGATTCAATTTTTCGATTGTCTGAAGGCTTAATTTAGTGACCTTGGAAAATGCCTTCCAGGGGTGAGAGAAGCCAGCCAGGAAAGTGCAGGGGGTGGGGGGAGGGACTTCCCTGGTAATGGGTAATTTGTTTACTCTCATTTTCAGGCCTCTTTGGAAAGCCATGGAAATAGCTACTATCATTTTCTTAGAAAAGTCGAGTGGAAGAGAAAAAAAGAGAGAGAGGAACCCCCTGCCATATTGCTCTACTTTCTTAAGAGCAATAGGCTTTTAAGATGATAAATGTTCATATATGTATGCATTTACATATACACATTTTTCTCTCCGTGTGTGTGTGTGTGTGTGTGTGTGTGTGTGTGTGTGTGTATGGTGAAATTTTGAGACTATACAAAAGGAAAGCAGATAATAACATGACACCCTATACCTGTCATCAGATAAAAATAATGTCTGAGATGCTGATGTCTCCTTGCTTTCTCCGTCCTGTTCCTCTTCCTCCTCCTCCATGGTCTGCAGGTCACCTCCCCCTGCTGCCCCTGCAGCTATGGCTTCAGTGCAAAACCACCAAGGAGACAAGCGAGCAGGAGGGGTGGCTCTGAGGTTGGGGGTTCTGATTCTGGCTCCCGACCTGGGACACCTTCAACCTCTGAGTCTTGGTGTCCTCATAGACACACAGGGCACTGAATGAACCCTGATTCCAGAATTCTAGCACAGAATCTGGTGGAAGCAAAGGTACTGGTGTGTGGCTGATTTTCTGTTTCCACTTTGCTTGGCCACAGGGTCCCTGTGTATTTGATTATACAGGATTTCTTAGGGACTCTGAGGGTGTTTCCGGGATGAGATTAACATTTGAATTGAAACAGGCTGCCCTCAAGGTGTGTGGCCTTCTCCAACCTTTTGAAGGTTCTCTCTCTCTCTCTCTCTCTCTCTCTCCCTCCTTCTCCCTCTCTCTCTCCCCTTCTCTCTCCCACTCTCCTTGCCTCTGCCTCTCTCTCTCTCTTTTCCCTCTCTTTCTTTTCATGATTGTCTTGGGCTAGGACGCTGGTCTCCTCCTATCTATCTTTGGACACAGATTCTACCATTGGCTCTACTGGGTCCCCAGACTGTCAACAGCAGATCTTGAAGTCCCCAGCTCCAGGATCTTGTGAGCCAGTTCCTTAGATCTATACCTACATCATCTATAACAATATCAATCTCTCTATTTCCCATTTGTTCTGTTCCTGTGGGCCCCTAAAACAAAAGGTTATTTTATACTTTTGTTCTTTGTGCCCCATAGATTCATACTGATCTTTTGACTGGGTCTCTAGAAAATTCTGTGTCCCATGGATTAGCAAGCTCTTTCTGTGAAAAGTTGAATGGAAAATATTTGGGGTGCCTGGTTACCCTCTGTCAAATCCACCGAGTTCTGCTGTTACATCCTGGAAGCAGCCAAGGGCAATGGGTCCAACAG
This sequence comes from Aplodontia rufa, assembly GCA_004027875.1. Taxonomy (NCBI): domain Eukaryota; kingdom Metazoa; phylum Chordata; class Mammalia; order Rodentia; family Aplodontiidae; genus Aplodontia; species Aplodontia rufa. The sequence goes on from PVKS010023393.1 coordinate 8,093, forward strand.
GTAACACTGATTGGTAACCAGGCCACTAGCTTCTGGACTTGGACGGTGGCTGTCATTTACTCTGAGCAGCGTTTCTCAACATGTGACCCATGCACCACCAGCAGCAGAGCCCCCCCCCGCTGCTGCTGGGAAACATGAAGCTTCTGGGGGCCCAGGCTGAATCAGGTGAATGAGAATCTTGAGGAACAGGCTGAGGAGTAGCCCCAGGCTGCTGGAGGACCTCTGCTCATCTGAGTGACAGCCCACGTTCCTTAGCAACCCGATAGCCCTGGGGGAACTGAAGTTTCAAGGACAATCGGCTTCTGACTGGTCCCCACCTCTGACTGGTATGAATCAGGGTCCAGGGGACTCCAGACACTGCTGCCCCAGATCACTGACTACTCCGGGACAGGGGCAGGTCCTTTTGATCATCTCTGAGGCTCAGGACTTCGGCCATCAACAAACAGAAGCCAGCATCTGAGGCTCACCAGAAGAGGGGACCCAGGGAAGGAATCCAGAGGAAGAGGGTGGTCACGGAACTCTTCGGGGGGCAGAGGAGCAGGAGGGTGGTGGGCAGCAGTAAGAAAGCCAGAGTTTTTGCTCTGGGAGCCTTGCTTCAGTCTCACTGTGCCGTTTAAGGCACTTTCAGACCCCGAACTGAGCATCGCTTCCAGCACATCAGGAGAATCACCTGTGCCCACCCTCATAGAACACTCACAGCGGGTTCTCTGGTGGTCCCCATTTCTCCACTGCAACCAAGACCAGTTCCCTGCACAGGACTGGCGTATAAAATAGTATGACTAATGAAGGTCAGGGCGTGGGGTATGGCACCTAAGGACACATTGAGTTATGCCAACTGTTAATATGCAACTAGGTGTCTGCTGGTATTTGGCACACAGTAGGACCTTCACATATAAGGTTCCTTGTTATAAGCTAAATTAGCATATAGCTGTATGTTAACGATGGCTGAAAGTGCCCTGGGCAGTGCCAGGCATAGAGCGGGTACCCGGTGGGAAGTGGGTCACACCATAGGGATGGCATCGGAACCAGAACTGACACACGGCAGGCACTGCGGCAGCATCGGTCCTAACTGCCTCTCTGCCCTGCCTCCTCCATGTTTTGCATACCACGGTTCTGGGCCCTGGACTAGCATCCATCAAAGGCCCTTCTCCCTGGTGCTGCTCCTCTACTGTCACCCTCTTTGCTGAATGTTATGATTTTTGTGAGGTGTCCTCCCAAAAGCTACCTGTGACAGTTCAGGAAGGCTGCGGTGAAATGACTGGATTATAAGAGCTTTGACCCACCAGTGAGTTGATCCCCTGATAGGGATTAACTGGCAGCAGTAGGCTGGCAGGTGTGGCTGGAGGAGGGGGTCCCTGGGGCGTGCCTTCCAGGTGGGGGTGCAGATTTTTGTATCTGGTGTGGAGCTGCTCCCTGCACCCTGCTCCCTGGAGCCACGCCTTCCGCCATGATGATCACTCCCCTCAAGTCCCGAGGAATGGAGCTGGGCTTCTGTGCACTGAGACCTCTGAAACCCTGAGCCCCTAAATAAGCTTTTCTTCCTAATATTGTTCTTGTCAGGTCCTGTAAAATGGGCAGGAGCAGCACACTTCCTTCCAGAGTCCCCTCAGATGTCACCTGTGTAAAGCTCTGGGCATGGAGCTCCGTGCCTGGCCAGCGGTCAGCGAGAGCCAGCTCCCACTGCCTTGGTGGGTGGGCGGTTAAGCTCTTCATTCATCTGTCCTTTTAATGGAGGCTTGTGTGCTTTGCAGCTGGGGTACAGCCAAAATCGCTGGGGCCCCCAGAGAGTAGGGCTGGGGTCCTGGAACGGACTAGAGAAAACAGGGACCAGATCCCCTAGTAATGCCACGAGCTCTCTGGTTTCTCTTATGTCATCTATAACCAGGGTGCAGGAGGAGGCGGGGAGCAGATCATTTGGATCTGGCCAGCCTGCCCTAAAGAGGAAAGGAACTGACTTCTCCAAAAGTCTTGACTCTGCACCTGGCCCACAGTGGGTGCTCATGATTTACTATTCTAAGTATGGAGAAAGGGAGATGGGGCAGGGAACAGTTGGGGAAACACTGTTGTCACGCCCCTGGAGGGGGGTGGCTGTGACTGCTCCAGCAGTCTGTCCTCACGCTGCCCCTACACCTCGCCACCCTGCTCTGTGTACTGGATTGAAAGTGGCCCTCCAAAACACATGTCCCAGTCCAATTCCTGCAGCTTGTGAAGGTGACCTTATGGGGAATCATGACTTTGCAGATACAGTAAGGAGTAGAATCTCTAGATCCTGAGATGAAATGCAAAGACAGGAGACCTTATAAAGAAAGGCAGAAGAGGAGGAGGCCATGTGCCCAGACAGACAGACTGGAGTAAGATGTGGCCATAAGCCCGGGTCCCCTTTAGCCACCAGAAACTGGAGGAAGCAAGGAACAGATTATCCGCTGGAGACGCCAGAGGGAATCAGCCCTGCCAACACCTTGATTTGGGACGTGCGGCCTCTCAAACTGTGAGAAAATGAATTTTTATTGTTCTAAGTCCCTCAGCTGCGGTGATTTATTAGGGCAGCCAGAGGCCACAAACGCTCTAGGATTTAGGATCTGGACCAGCTTGAGATACTCGTTTCCACCATAAAACTTGAGGGAGGGAGGAAACGCTGGGGAGGGACATGGACCAGATTCTATTGTTATTTTGTGTGTCTGTTCCAATATGTAACAAATCCCATCAATATGTATAACTGTAATGCACTAATAAAAATGTGGGGGAAAATTTACAGCAGCATCGCAAAACAAAAGATCTTTAATGTCTCACTCAAATAAAATGATGGGAAAGTTTTTACAAGTCAGGGTGAATGCTGAAAGACCAAGGATGAGCGAAACATCAGCTTGGAAGAATGACATGTGCTCCCTTCCTCACTCTCATCCCGGCCCTGCCCCTCACTCCCCACAACAGCCCAGGGATAATCCTGGCGTACTCAGCTGGGGACTCAGAGGGTCATGGGTGAGGTCCACATGGTGCCCTCCAGCGGAGCAGACTGCAGCCTCTGCCACCTCAGCTGGCAGTGGGGAGGCTGGAGCTGTGGGGGACCCTGCTTCCTTAGGGAGGGAGTGGGAAGAGGCTGCTGGGCGGGCGGGCGACCTCAGCCCTGCCTCTTTCTTTGCTCTGTGAGCTCCCCGAGCATCAGCATCCTCATCTTGAAAGTGGGACTGACTGACCCTTTGGTCAGGAGCTCAGGACTGCCACTCTCCCTGGCGCAGAGGGTGAGGACATGCTTGGAGGAACACACGAGGCCCTTGGCTTTCGGTCACAACACTGCCCTTCCTGCCGCTGTTGTTACTACTGGAAGCAAAAACAATAGCAAATAAAAACAAAAGCAACCTAACATTGCTCCCAAATGAACTGCACGTCCTTCTGCGCTACCTGGCCTGTTCAGTCCTCACACAAAGGCCTGGGACCTCAGGGCTTTGCCAGTCTCCCTTGTGCCCAGAGCCTGGTCTAGTATACAGCAGGTGCACAATAACTACTGGGTAGAGGAATGAGGCAGGCATGGAGGAATGAATGAGGAAATTGTCTTTTAAAAGACCTTGGACTGGCTCCAGCAAATGAACCAATCACACATTTCGATCAATAAAAATTTTGTCCTTGTTAGTCATTTTATTATCTTATCATTAGAAAAACTGCCCATAGGTGGAATTAAACATCTGGATGGGTCTATGTGTAGGAGTGGACTGTCCATCAAAATTAAATTGAAGCCAGTCCTGGTGGCACACAACTGTAATACAGAGACCCCAGAGGCTGAGGCAGGAGGATCCCGGCTTTCAGGCCAGCCTCAGCAACTTAGCGAGGCGGTAAACAACTCAATGAGACCTTGCCTCAAAAGAAAAAACAAAAAAGGCTGGAGATGGAGTTCAGTGTCAAAATGCCCCTGGGTTTAATCCTCAGTACCAAAAAAAGAAAAAAATTATATTGAAAATGACTTGTGATCTTTACGCATTTTAAAAGACTGTTTAAAGGCATACAGATTTTTAAAAAACTCATTTCAAGATTTTAATGAACAAAAAGTAAAACAAAATGAAATGCCAGAAAATAAAACAAATTTTTGGATTTGAAGGCCAGGAAGCTACAATGAAGAAGTGGAGGAACTCAGGGAGGCGGATCCTTCCCCTTAGGGCGAGCAGAGCCTCCTGCACTCAGCCAGCCTTGAACACACATTGGCAGGGAGGTGTGCGTGCATTGAGATAAACTCCCTGGCACCAGGAGTTACATCTGTGTTACCAATGTCCCTTACAGCCTAGGTGAGGCTGTTATTAAACATCTGCTGAATGAATAGAAGGGCTTTAGATTGCTGCAGGTGATTAGGCAGACAGGTGACCCCTTTCTGTCCATGGCACCCAGAGATGAGGGTCACCATAGTGACGGTTCAGACAGTGATGGTTCCCCTTACATTTTTCTGCCTTAGGAACCACCTTCCTGGTATTTTCACATGGAATGGTGGGAGAAGGTGCAGTTCCACATCTTTTCATTCACACAGGCAGCTGATCCCATAACATGACCAGCAAGCCTCTCCCCTGCTCCCCCAGCTGCGGAGGGCAAACATCTGGCGCCATCATTAAGGCATTTCTATACAGCACCAACCAAGGCCTGACCCCGGGACCATTTCCACCATTAGATTTGAATGACTTCAGCAGCAGGGCTGAAAGGCCTGAGTATTAATTCACAGAACCACAAGCTCAATTTAAGATTTAATTTGAGATAACGAAGAGCAACTGAAAGTGTATTCAAACTTCTGAGCATGCAGTAAAAGGCCTCTCCCTGTTTTTCAAGTTGACTACGAATCGAGTATTTCTTTAACAGATTTATTTACAAATTTACAAACAACGCGAGGGCCCCCTTTCCCTTTTCCTAGTCCCCCCACTTTTCATGATGGAGTCTTTTGGTGATGTTTCCCTTAGTAACCCTCTCTTCCCCTTCCTCCCTAATTTACAAATGGCTGGGGATTACTTTTCAATTCCATTACATTCTTAAAGAGAAAACAGGCTTCCCTAGGAATCTCCCCCAGCATTCAGCTTCCCTGAATTCCAAGGGTCTGTGCGTTTAGCAGTGGCAGCGATGGCAACAGCCTCAGTCCTGCAAGGTAGCCTTCCAGAAGAAAACGCGTTACCAGGACAGGAGCCGTGCACCACCCATCTGGAACAGTGCCTCTTGGTTCTAGTACATATCTAGACTCTGAAGATTTTATTTCTAAAACAACCCAAATCTCATGGAATCATTTCAAGCTGATTTTTTACACCTCCAAGAGTGTTTAACCAGGGCTGGAGCGGTGGCTCAGCGGTTACAGTGCTTGCCTGGCATGCACAAGTACGCAAGTTCAAACCCCAGCACCACGTACCCAACAAAGTGTCCGAGGAATAAAAAAGTCACATGAAAAACTAAATAAAATTGCTTCTCTCTTTCTCTCTCTCTAGCTGTCCCCTCTTTCTTAAAAAAAAAAAAAAAAAAAAAAGAGTGTTTAACCTTTGAAATTCCACCTGCAGTTTGGTCTGGGCTCAGGTTTCTTTTGGTCCGAGAAGTCTGATCTGTGTCGTTATTTACCGAGCAGCTCTTCTGTGCCTGACATTGTGCTACACAGTATGTTCTCTGCATTTTCTCAATGACTCAGTCCAGCTTTAGAAATGAAGAGGGGTTTAAGCCTCAGCACACAGCCTACCTCAACAGAGCCCCAGGCTTCCCAAGGCACCTCTAAGAGCTATGAACATAAACATGTATCTCTAAAGACACCACAGGTCACCTAAGCATGATCCTGAGACTCTGGGGGGGAAAGGCAACAGCCCGGGAACCGCACTACAAATGCTCTGGTCACAGTGACCCAACTGGCAAAGGCAGGGACCCCAGCTCACAATGCTGCAAAACATGGACTTGGTCTAGGGGTTTTTCAAAGTACACCATGGGGTCAGAAGGTGGAGGGAGGGTAACCTGGAGGCCAGGCATAGCTGTCCAGCTGGTGTCCAGCCCACCTGCCATCCTCACTGAGCGTGCAGCCTGCATCTCAGCCTCCCCATCAGGGAGTGCGGCTAATGCAGGGATGAGTGGCTGGATATTCAGCCAGTTTCTGGCACCCGGGAGGGCTGAGAGAAAAGATCCATACATGCTGAGGCCATGCAGGTGGAACAGTCTTCCCAGATGCATGCTTTCCCAGTCATGGAGGAGAGTCTTTGCAGAAGTAAGGACGATAAGGATGGAGAGCAGCTCATACTGGAATAGGGAGGGTCCTAAATCCAATCACCACCATCCTTCTGAGATACTGACAAGGACACAGAGACATGCAGGGCCACACATGACCAGCCAAGCTAGAGCTTAAAGGCCTGGCCATGTTGGCCCAATGGGAAACGACTCTGCTGGGTCCTTTTAGCTTCAAAGCTTCCCATGAGTCCTTGTGGGGCTGCATCTCAGCACAGCTTCTCCCTCTGCCCGCTCCATCTTGGTCCCCTTCCTTTCAATGGTGTAAGTTCCAGCGCACCAGAAACTGCTTCCTGAGTCTACTTCCTGGAAAGCCCAGGGATAAAGCTGTGCATTTCTAGAGAAAACTTGTGTGATGATTCCTGGGGTGATCCGACCACCTTCAAGACTGAAAGTGGAGAGGGTGTCCCAGTGGGACAGAATGGGCTGGGCCTCACAGAGGCCCTGGGAGGTCCAGGCGGAAACCGGGAGAAGGCAGAGCTCTCTGCGCAGCTTGCCCACACTGAAGACTCATCCTGGCGCCCACGAGTGCAGGACGTAACAGGGGCTACACTTGAACTACGTGTTGACATAATTAGTGCTGGCTCCAAACAAGAGGTTCTGGAGCCAACTTGGCGAGGGTTCCTGAGCTTTGATTGGCAAATTTGAAGCAAAGTTCAGCCAAGTTCTATATCTATTTTGCAGCGTGCCGTATGCACATCTAGAGAGGCCAAGTCTTCCGATAGATTTCCAGCTTTATGGTTGTTGGTAGCTGAAGATATTAGCTCTTTAAGTAGACAAATGCTTCTGGCAGGCCAATCTGCACTAGGAATAGGAGAAATGCCTGTGGGTTCCTCTGAAATTAATGTAATAAGATGCATTAATCAGAATTCTATCAAGCCTATACACTTGGCCTGGGCTTAAGAGGCAATACTTTGAAATTGCAGTTGGCTAAGCTGCCTTATTCTTTACGAATGGGGGAAAAATAGAATAGACCTAATGTTTAAGAAAGACTGGCAACAGGAAAAAGGTTTCAGCAACTTTTAATTCCTTAGCTCCACCAGGGACTGCAGAGGGTTACAGAGGATTTGACCTTTGCATCTCCACAAACTTACTTCAGACTGTGGAATCAGAAACACTTGGTCAGACCCCAAGCCAACTCAGGGCTGGTTTGGGCAATGGCTCTGGCCTAAGGCATTTTACTTGTTCATTGCATCTAATGATCATTTCCTTCAGGATATGTGGTGGGGTCTTGGCCATTTCTTGCGTGCAGATGTTGGTAACCAGGTGATGAGAATCACTGGAAGCTGAAGCAGGCGATCACGCAGTGCTGGACGACTTTTGCCTTGAAGATGATCTTCTCCAGGAACCAGGGCACGTGGAGCCAGAAACCCAGCATGAACACTGGTGACACTGCACGCTTTAAAGTGATCTAACAGTGCCCCGAATGCTGCTCTGCCGTTTGGTTGTGTATTCACATGACATGGCTGCATCTGTATTTACTATTATAACTCAGTACCCAGGAGATAAATATTTTTAAAGACAAAGGGCCAGGCTTTTGTGGAAACACATTTCCCCCTTATATAAAAAAAAAAAAATGGCTCCTTCTTGTCTGGTTGGCTTCAGTAATTGGCAGGATTTTGAGTAAGCTCTTTTAAGAGCTCTCCGTTTCTATTTTCACATTAAACACACTTGCAATATCTATTAAAAGCACAAATACTGAAGAACACACCAAGACTATCAATGAGCTTACATCTGGAGCCTCCGAGATGTCAGGAGAAATGGAGCGAGCGTTTGTGCAGTTTGAGTTCTTGGGGACTCAAACACCGGAAGAGAAATTGTGCCCTCTTGCCCCCTAAACCTGCCCTGTGTCAGGGGCCCTTTACGTGACTTCTGTATGGAAGGGTTTCTCAGAAGAGGTCAAGTTCAGGGTTTGACAGAAACAACCAATACTGGACTTTGCCTTCATTTTCAGGAGTGTTTATTCAATTAAAGCATGGGGTTTCCAATCAGGAAAGGTAGATATTTCTGCCATGTTCTGGCTGGGACTCCTAAGCTTCACAGTCCTAGGATGACTGGGCAATATCTGGGGAAGCACATACAAGGTCACTTGGGAACATCTGGGTCAGAGCAGGGCCACGGAGCGGGCTGGGGAGAGAGCCTCGGGACCTGGAGAGATCTTGAAAGTCATTCTCAAGGTTACATTCGGACAGGCAGTGTCAGATGTGCGGACTTGCAGGCAGCAGGCAGCAAGACAGGCCACTGAAACACTGGCAGAGTCTGCCTGCAACTGCCCTTGGCCTCGGACAGTTATGCGGCACTTGTAAAGCTCTTTCACTTCTTTCCAAATATCTTTAAAGGAAAGGAAGGAAAAGAAGGATCAAAACCCAGGGGAAGAAAAAAGAGCCATAACTCAGCTGAAGTCTTATTCCAGAGCCTCGCGTGCCCCCCAAAATGTGTTTTGGATGAACGTTTGTGCACTGGGCAAGGGGATGATCATGGCCTTAGATTTCAAACCATAACCATTGGCCAGCATCCTGGCAAGATGCGGATGGTACATTCAAAATGGGTAATGTCAGCAGCGTCTGATAAAGTCACTGCTTGCAGGGACCAGCGCAGGGTTTAAGGAAGTTGGAGGTTTCAGGCAGTGTCCTGGGGTTATAACAACAGGGACAGATCTGCCCTTGTCAGCTGCATGGGGCGGGGCTCAACTCCACCCTGGAGGGAGCAAGCCTGGGGACCTGGGGGTCCAGTAGCCTGACCTTGCTTTGTTTGGAATTCCTGTTGGTGCCAACCATTGCTAAATCCAACCCAAGAAAGAGGGTAAGAGAGCCCATTGAGGTGGGGCCTCTGGGGCAGGGCCAGAGGCCTGCAGGGGACAGAGGTATGTGGTACATGGGCCATCCAGGGGTTTTCAAGGATGCATGAGCTCTAATGTTCATACTGAACTGCCACACCAGGAGCTATCTGAAGGCAGAACTTTTCCCAAAAAAGATTTGATTTGGACACTGCTAGCACAGACATACACAGACATACGCTTCGGCTCTGCCCAGGTCTAAGGTGCAAATTCCATAGGAAGAATCAGATGTAGTTACATAGACAGCATCTCAAAAACATATGTTAGCAAAGAGCATTGAGGAGAGGCCACTTTAGGGTAGTTTTATCCAACAGTGGGGCATAAGGGCTCTAAAGGCTAGAGAAACAGATCACATGTTTGGGCTACGGCTCATCTGAATGAACATGGATAAATGCATTTTTTTCTTTTTTTTTAAGAAAAAGGAGACATTTCACAAGGGAGGATAAAGAGGAGGAAGATGGACAGGACACATGCTTATGGTTGTCACGTGGAAGAACACTTTGCTGAAATTCTCTAGGACAAAGGATAATTACGGCTTCTTGGCAACCAAATGCAGAGGCCGTGGCAAGGCTAAGGTCCAGCCAAGCCCCATGACTGCCTGGGATGACATGCCGTGAGGCACTGGAAACAGAAGTCAGTGTCCCTGTGCCAGGGCAGTGTCAACACTGCAAAATCCAAGCAAGAAGATAAAAGAAAAACTCATAAAAGCAACAGCAGGTGTCTTACACCCAGAGAGGTAAAAAATCACCTGCAGAATTGGGGGGTGGGGAGGCCAGCTCTGGAAGGTTCGAATCCTCTACATTTTCTAATGTAGATTAATGGCTTGCTCAGGCAAGCAGCTACAGACTTGCTAAATGTGCTGACCACCTGAAATTAGCAAAGGTGGCGGCTAAGGAAGGAGGGAAAGAAAATGAGCTGAATCCAAATGTGCCTCACTCATCCGGTCTGACGTATGACAGAGCGAATCAGCAGCGACAGAGTACGCGCAACAAGTCTTGGGTGGTCGAAAACAAACATCAATAGGGAATGGAAATGCGACTCCTCTCTTCAGCTGGAAGGAGGTCTCTGTTGCAGATGATGAGACCTGGGGGTCCCAACAGGTGCTTTCTGAAGATGCATGCACGCTCCCTCACTCCTGCCTACGTGTGTTTATCAAATCTGGAGTGCTGGGTAATCGTATGGGCAGGACGACATCTCTTTCTAACCAGGACAAAACATGTGTCCCCAGGAATTAGAGACCATCACAGTGCTGGCTACTTGGTTGCAGTTCTGTGTGCTGTCCTGGCCACCGCTCATGAGGGTACAGCTGGTCCAGAAGTCTCAGTGTTCTTAGGAGGGCTGGATAGCTATAGCCCAGCAGGCCAGAAGAGCAAAGGAAATCAAAGGAAAGTACTTAGGGTCCAAGTGATCTCAGTGAGGCAGGAGCCTCCACCGCCATGAAATGCACACAATTAGAAACAACATTAAGGGGGCTGGAGCGGTGGCACAGCTATTACTGTGCTTGTCGTACAAGGACCCAGTTTCAAACCCCAGCACCCATTTACACAACTAAGTGTCAGAGCCAGCATGTGACAAACTCAATAAAAATTGATTCTCTCTGCCTCTCTCTCTCCCTGTCCTTCTCTCTTTAAAAAAAAAAAAAAAAAGCAATATTAAAGGTAAAATGGAGTGTTGAATACTTTTGTTTCTTTCTTTCTTGAAGAGAGAAGGACAGTGAGAGAGAGAGAGAGAGAGAGAGAGAGAGAATCAATTTTATTGAGTTTTTCACATGGCTTTCGTTGCTCTGACACTTAGTTGTGTACATGGGTGCTGGGGTTTGAACCCCTGTACTTGAGCACACCGGGCGAGCGCCGTAACTGCCGAGTCACCACTCCAGCCCCAATACTTTTGTTTCTTAAAAACTAATAATTTGGGGGCTGGAGCGGTGCCTCTGCGGTTACAGTGCTTGCCTGGCACACACGAGGTCGTGAGTTCAAACCTCAGCACCATGTACACAGCGAAGTGTTGGAGCAACAAAAGCCACATGAGAAACTAAATAAAATTGATTCTCTTTCTTTCTCTCTCACTGTCCCTCTCTCTTTAAAAAACAAAAACCAAAAAACCCTAATAATTAATTATGAAAAATATCTGTATGCAAACTTAAAAAACCTTATACATTGGTATTTCCTATAACTAGATAGAAATAAGAATTTAGCATAGATTTATCCTAGGGTGGATTCCTTAACTCTGTTTTCCCCAAAAGGTTCTGAACAATATATTCTTATATTTTATTTTAGTTTTCTATATTTAAGACAAATTCAATAGTAAATCAATCTTTTAAAAAAACACATGTGGAATCATTGCATCTGATATCTTGTTTTCTTTAATTTTTAATTTACAAAACATACATAGGGCTGGGCACAGCGGTTGCGTGCCTGTAATCCCAGTAGCTGGGGAGGCTGAGGCAGGAGAATTGCAAGTTAAAAGTTAGCCTCAGAAATTTAGTGAGGTCCTATGTAACTAAGCAAGACTCTGTCTCAAAATAAATACAGGGAGGATGTGGCTCAGTGGTTAAGCACTCTTGGGTTCAAACCCTGGTATCAAAACAAACAAAAAACTCAAAACACACACACACACACACACACACACACACACACACACACAGGGTTCACTAGTGCTGATTCTGGAATAGCCAGGGCCCTTGGATAGAATTCTGTTCTATAAATCTTTTCAAGAAGTTGTATAAAGTTCATGAGGACATGGTATCTGCTATTCCAAATCTACATAAACACTGGGTCTCCTCACCCAGGGCACCAAGAGGTGGACTGTGGCTGGGCACTGACACCTCTGTAAACTCCACCCTCCCTGAGTGGGCACTGCTCTAACATCCCCCTGCTCCTGCAATGTCATCTTGCCTCCTTTGAAATTTGGCAGAAAGTCTGCACGTTGGAACATCCAAAGGACACCCAGCTCCCTCATCTGCGGCATGTGCAACTGCCCGCTGTATGCTGGGCCCTGTGCTGGCTGGAGCCTTGGGATCCCAAAGAAGACGAGGCTCAGTCCCTCTGATAAAGATCTTTTAGTACAATAGGGTAAATGATGATGAGGGCAAGGGGGACGGTTTGATGACACTTGCTATGACAGTTTATTGAATAATTACCAACTGTCAGGCACATTCCTTCAAAAGCCCATTTATTCCTCAAAAACCATCCTAACAGATAACTCTCATTAAGGCCTTGAGTCAGAGGAGAAGTAAAGTTTACCAAGCCTAAGAGACTTCACCAAGTGGTCTGAACAGAGTGCTTATTTCTTCCTGCAATTCACTGGCTGAAACCCACATCCCCAAGGTGAGACAATTAGGTTCAGAAAGCCTTCCCACAAGGGAATTAATGTCCTTATAACAAGAGGAAGAGGAGCCAGGGTTCACTCTCTGTACCCTGTGAGTCATAGTAAGAAGCTGGCTACTTTGGAGCCAGGAAGGGGGTCCTCACCAGGGACCGCATCTGCTGGCACCTTCACCTTGGAGGCACAGCCTCCGGAACCTTGAGGCTACAGCTGCCGGAGCTGAGTAGGACACCACTGTTGCACTTGGACAGTATGGAGCTGAAGTTTAAAGCCAGCTGGCCTGAAGCAGCCCCACTGGGAAACACCAAGGTGGCAAGGCCTGTGTCTGGAGTAATTGCATTTTCTGATTGGCTGAGACTGCATCCATTCTGATTGGTTGGTGTCTACTGTTACCAAAATAAAATAAAATAAAAATGCAAATAAAAAAATAAAGGTGGTCACCCCTCAGAGATGCCCAGGGCAAGCAGAGGCTTCTAACTCAGGCTTCGACGGTGAACGGGTGAAGACAGCTAGACTAGAGGCAGGTCAGCCGGCAGAGGCACCTGTCTGAGCGAAGGCGTGGAGGGGAGGAAGAGAACACAGACATTAGGTTTCCACCATCAGTTCTGGCCCACTGCGGGCCTGAGGATTGCAAGAGGCCAGCGGAGAGCTTCGGGAGGCAGGATCTGTGCGTACGAGGCTGAAGCACCTGCTCCTTAGTTTGCATCGCATCCGGGAACTATCGGCTGTTCAATAGCTAAGTGCTGTGCCAGGATTCCTCCTTGCTAGTCAGTACACCAAGCACTCTCGACGGCTCTCCAGAGAGCATCAAAATGAGCAAGGGCTCTGCAGTCCAACTGGAGGACAGGCAGCGCAAAACCAAGAAAAACTGATACAAACAGATCTATGTCAGTCTTAGGCTTTTTGAAAACTTTTATAACTCAGACGTTGTCTGAAGGCCGCATGTACCAAACTCATGTGGACCCAGAGCGCCAACTTGTTCCTGTAGTCTCAGGATGCCTGATCCAAGCAAGACAGCAACAATTTCTGTTTGGACTCATGTCCCTGGGGTTCCTCCAACACCAATTTTTCTAATATCATCCTCACTTTCTCCCAAGCACATTTCCCTAATATCATCCTTACCTTTTCCAAAGTTCATCTCCTGTGTTAGGCTGGGGCTGGAGAAAAGGAAGGTGCTGCAAAGAACTACACCCAATAGTCAAAAGCCCTGGAAAGGGACTGGTGCTGAGTGTCTTGAGCATACCTTTCTGCCATGCTCTGTGCCTGGGGGGCACAAGTGACCTTAACAGACTCATCAGTGGGCTCTCTGGGCCCTTGGCTTCCAAGTAGGTTACACTGATGGGAGGCAAGAGCAGAGGCCCAAGGCCAGGAATTCTGGTACTCTGGTACTCTGCTGGAGGGCTCACAGAAGCTGGCAGAGTCCCCTGACCAAGGTCCCATTGCCTCGCAAGATAGCTTTCTCTACATGCTGCCTTCCACTCCGGCCCCACAGATCCATGAACTTTCCTATCTCTCCCCCTTCCCGGTCAAGGGTGGCATGTTTTTTGGGGGGGGGTACTGAGGATTAATCCCAGAGGTGCTTACCTTGTGAACCACATCTCCAACCCTTTTTACCTTTTTATTTTGAGACAGGGTCTCACTAAGTTGCTAGGGCCTCATTGAATTGCTGAGGCTGGCCTCGAGTTTGAAATTCTCCTTCCTCCCCTCCCAAGCCACTGGGATCACAGCCCCGGGCCACTGTGCTCGGCTAGGGTAGTGCATCTTCACTGTCACTTATCTGGGGTACTGTTCTTTCCATGTGGCTGCCCTGCTCCCAGCTTCCTCCTCGATAGCTGGCATCTTCAAAACCCCCTAATTAGAATGTGCCCTGTTTCCTGGGGACAGCACAGCTTGAGAAGCAAACAGAAAAGAACCCTGGATTCACAAGCGGTGCTCAGCACTCCCCAAAGTGATCCAAAGCTTTACGGATTTGAAAGGGGAAAAACAAATTAAAGGAAGAAAGAGAAAAGAAAGCAAAGCGAGGGGATGAGGTGAAGTAGAATGAGGAACTGTAAGACCCTGAAATTAATTAACGAGCAATATTAGAACTTTCCAGAGTGGTTTTAAGTTTTCCTGATTGAAATGGAAAATTGAAAAAGAGCAAGAGAGAGACTGCGGTGGGGGGTAAAGGGAGAGGTGCGGAGGGAAAAAGAGATGGGCAGGGAGGGAGGGAGGGGAGAGCAGCAGATAGAGGCACTCACACATGGAAGTGCCAAGCGGAATTCTAGTGACAGGGATGGACTGGTAGACATGATTCCCGACCCAGGAAGCCTGAGACCCTCGGAGAGGACGGAATGATGAAATCCTCAGCAATTGCACAATTCTTTAAAACATGCACCTGTGTGTGTATGCATCCACATGGACACACACTAGGTCAGCCTCAACTCAGAATGTCTCCCTCTGAGCTACCTCACGGGCCAGTCACATGGTGTCTGCAGTTCAGAGCCAGAGAGCACTCGGGGCCACTGCCACTCTGCCTGCCGCCCAGTACCGAGCGAGTTCTGCAATCCAGGGAAGCGCTGGACCCGTCATAAGTTGCCCGAATGCCATCACTGTGCTCTGCCTATCACTTTTCCAAGTCTGAGCGCATAAGTCCACGTAGCACCACTGTCTCTGCTGGCGTTGTGACAAAATGACAGAGCACTGGTCCCCGGCATGTTGTGCTGTCATCTGTCTTCTTTTTATGTTGCCCCTGCATAAGATTTGTCTCCACAAAGAAGTCCTGACGGAGTTATTCCAGCAGGGGAGAGCGGGTCCAGTGACAGTCCCACCTCCACCACCCCTGGTGTTGTGGCCCACAGTGCGTGAGATTAGGCAGGCGAATCAATTAGAACTGAACATCCTGCTCAGCACGTCGGAGACACCCAGGAAAAACAGAAGCCAAGACCCTCCAACGCCACCGAATCTGCAGGGGCCATCCTGGTGGCTGAGAGATTCCTCACCGGCTCTTGGCTATAAATTCATTCTGAAAACAAGGAATAGCCTCAGAGAGTGCCAGGCCACACGGGGTTCCCGGGATACTGCCAGGGATGTATTCTACACAGACACGCCACATTTGATGGTTCTGCTGAACTGCAGCACGCTGTCACTCTCAAATGTGCAGAACAACTGGCCTGGGCTCATTGTCCAAGGCTGACCTTGTGACTCGGCGGAGCCCGATGCTCCCA
The DNA here is from genome assembly GCA_004027875.1 of Aplodontia rufa. Lineage (NCBI taxonomy): Eukaryota > Metazoa > Chordata > Mammalia > Rodentia > Aplodontiidae > Aplodontia > Aplodontia rufa. Next base: position 23,675 of record PVKS010023393.1, read on the forward strand.
GGGCAGACTGCCACTTAGCAGATGCAGGGTGAGGCTGCCAGTGGGCTGGGAATCCAGCTCTGTCCTGATAGGAGCTTCTAGGGGCATCAGCACAGCAGCAGGCACCTGTCCCTCTGGGCCGTCTACGGGAGGCGCCTCTTCCCAGACTCACTGGTTTAGGGCTTGGGAAATCTGCATAAGGGGTTGGGAGATTCCCAGCAAGCAAAGGAACTGAGACCTCACTCCTTCCTTTTGCAGGATCCGTGCCCTGAGTGTTTTTCTGGGACTGTGAGATTTGCTAGATAAACAGGACCTTGAGTCCCTGCGGGAAACACTCACTTGGAGGGGAGTGAGGACTGCTAACCCACCGGAGGAGGGACCCTGTGAGAGCAGGTGTGACTGAGCTATCACACATAGTGGTCACACCTTGGAAACAGCCACCCAAGAGCTTAAGGGAGCTCACACCAGGGCATGCCCTTACCCTCCTTCTCCCTTCTGACCCAGCTCAACTGCAGCAAAGAAGTCCAGGCAGCCGTCTGGATCCCTAGTTCTCCTTCTAGAAGCTTCTAGAATCAGGGATAGCCCATGGTACAGATCAAAAATACTTTTAAAAAACCCTGATTGAGTTCTTAAAAACAGCAATAACAAAAAAACCAAATCAAAAAACAACAAAACAAAAACTGCTGGGAGGAGGAAAAGGAGAGGAGGAACCAAAAAGAGAAACTAGATTTCTATCTACCAAGGGAAAGTGGAAGTTGGGAAGGGATAGTGGTTGGAGGGATGGCCTTTACTTTTTAAGCTGCAAATCAAGAAGTGATTTTATTTTATTTGTACCCACCAGGGAAGCAAGTCATATAAAAAATACACATTTTCTTATTCAAATACTGATTCCTTTTTCCTTTCTAGGATATCAGGATGGATAAAAAAAAAAGAGAGAGAGAGAGAGAGAATTGTGTGTGTGTGTGTGTGCATGTGTGTGTGTGTGTGTGTGTGTGTTTCTCTCTTCCAATTGGTTTTATATGTGGTGCTGGGCTTCAAACCCAGGTCCTCACCCATGCCTGGCAAGCCCTCCAACTAATGAGCCATTGCTCCAGCCATTATAATGATTTTTTTTTTTTTAAAGAGAAGGACAGTGAGAGAAAGAAAGAGAAAAACAGAATCAATTTTATTGAATTTTTCACGTGGCCTTCGTTGCTGGGACACTTAGTTGTGTACATGGTGCTGGGGTTTGAACCTGTGTACTCACACATGCCAGGCAAGCGCCTTAACCGCTGAGCCACTGCTCCAGCCCCTATGATGATTTTTAAGTCTCCTTTGGCTTTGCTTTGGTTCCTGTTTTCTCCTGACAAAATGAAGATGTAAAAAGATTCTGCTCAGCCCCCATTGCAAGTGCCAGGACACATGCTAAAGACAGTCATCCAGAAGATCTGCCGGGGCATTTTCTCATGGGATCTGAGGAGGTGCAGCAGGGAGAGTAGAAAGGCACTGTTCTCTACATGTGAGGATCAATGCCTGTCTGCATGGCTGCCCTACTCAAAGCTCCTTAGCTGCAGCTGGTAGGAATTGGGTGGCATATATACATACGAGGCACAAGCACTGCAGTGGCTGGACAGCCCTGTAGGCTGGTGGTCAAGACCCCATGCCAGGTAGAATATTAATGTGGACCACTCAGGTCTGGTGAGAGGCTCTATGGGGATAAATGCCTGGCCTAGGTAGGAAACGAGAGTCGAGAGGGCAATGTTTCAACCAACGAAGTGCTGAAGAAGAGGCCTCCACTACGCACACCCCGAGAGGCTCCAGGCTCCTCTCCCGGTGGTAACTGACTGTTCTAGAATGAGAACATCCTTCTCAGTAATTCACAGATATCCACACTGCCAGGAACCGTTAGCTGATCAGCTGCCACCGTGAAGCCCATGACACTTGCACAGGAATTCCCATTCTTGCACGTCATGTCGTAATAGTGCTCTCCCACACCTTCACCTGCATGCAAGACTTATTAAGTGTTATGTTTAGGATGCAATGCTTGCAGCAAGTGCAGGCCAGAAGAACCTCACGGGAACTTCTGCGATGCAAAGGTCCAGAGAAGAGAAGCACTGTTATTAGGGAGGACCAGAGGTTTGGGCTCTCTGTGCTCAAAAGCGCGGGAGATTTAACGGGTTTGGAGGAGACTGTGATCCTCAGGCCAACTTCACGGGTGCTAAAAGTATGTGGGAGCAGGTGTTACTGCAGGGAGTCCCAGTTGGCAAGGCCTGGGCTCTAGAAGGATCTCCAAATAGGGAAGGGAATGTCTTTGGGCTAACAGGACTCTGGGGAAAGATGGGACATTTGAGCTAGTTGACTTTAATTGACAAACATGAAAAAAAGAAAAATCAACCTCTAAAGGTCATTAAACTGCCCAGTTAAACTTTCTGCAAGCTGGGAATGTTCTGTATCTGCACTGCCCATGTGTAGCAACTAAGCGCTTGAAATGGGGCTCATCAATGCAATTGGAGAGGTGACTCATGAAGTTCACATACACAAGTGGCTGGTGGCTGCCATACTGGAGAAGGCAGCTCCCAAGTTCGCTCTGGCCTGTTGAAGAGATGCTGATGGTGTAACATAGTACATAGTTCCCTCTTTCCGAGAATCAGCTGGTGCCTGTTAAAGGCAAGCACTCTTCAATCTAAGGGAACATTTCTTTCCAGAAGACATAAAATGTTCCTAGGTGAAATTAAGTTGCTTTATCATATGGGACTTTGCTTTTGCCACATTTGAATCAGGTTTTAGCCACTGTCATTAATTAGGAGCAGTTCAGAAGCAAAAACATTTAAAACAAACCTGGGGCCCTGGATGGTAAAGCTGTCATTTTGTAACATGGCCTCATGATTCAACGATTAATGGACCTTAAAACAATCATAAAACATCAAGGCCCTCGCTCAAGCTTAGAAGAACAAGAATAGTTTTACTTCTGCTCTGGTCTTCTTGTTTTAAATTCATTGGGTGTCACCGAGCTCTGTAAACACTTTTAAGTATTTTGACATTGTGGTATGCTGTTAATGTGTTTCCTTCCTGACCTTCATTGGCCAGCAGCATCTTAAGGCTCGGTGGAAAATACATGAAACACAGCAAGGTGCACCCGGTGATGTAAATCAGGACGTAATGACCCTAAATAATGGCTGTGATGTGCAGACTTTGATTCAATAAACTGACTCACTGAAGACTCAGCACCCAGTCATGCCAGGCACTAGGCAGGCACTTGTACATATGGCAGATTTTATTTGCATAATCTGCAGTACAAACACATGGGTTGGCATTAGTATCCCCCATTTTACAGATGGGCACACTGAGGCCGGACCAGGCGGTTAGCAAGGGGCAGAGGTGGAATTCCAAATCCCTTTCAAACAACCCTTCTTTTTCCAAGATACCACTGTGGGATGTCGACCTTTTGGTGCAGGCCCGTGGCAGGCTGCATTTTTCAAAGAGGACACAGCAGTACTTCCAGACCCACCTTCTCTTCCAGAACCCTCTCATTGCTCCATTAACAGGTGGAGTCTGTTTCCTCCCCTGTAAACCTGGGCAGGCCTTTGTGACTGCCTGCCAAAACAGCAGAGATACCTGGCTTCTGCAGCTAGGCAAGGCAGAGTGGCCGCCATATTGTGAGGAAGCCAAGGTTAGCTGGAGACAAAATGCAGGCATCCCAGCCAAGAGACCTCCCGAAATGTCCCCAGCCAACAGTCAGTATCAGCCCCCAACTTGAGAGTTAAAACCCCCCAGATGCTGAGCCCCCAGCTTTCAAGCTACCTCCGCTGATGCTAATTGGTGCCAACAAGTTGTTCCTGACCAATTCTGTGGCAGCTACACTCACAAACAAAGGGGAAGCTGTTCTAAAGCACTAAGTGCGGGGAGGTTTGCTATGTAGAAACTGTTCCTGGGACATATGCAAACTCAGATGAAACTACAGAACAGGCAAATGCCTTGGCTCCCTCCTCAAAGACGACCAAAGGCTCCATGATGGCTTCCCGCAGGAGAAATCCAGGGAGGATTTTGGTTGTAAGGAAACACTGAGAATTTGGAAAGCTTACTATGTGTGGGAATTAAATGGAACATTTGAAGGAGAAGAAAACATAGTACCCAATGAACGTACTGCATAGTTTAGATTTATGGGACGGCGCATTTATTGCTTTGACTGCTTAGATCTATCCAGGGTCTCCAGTGGCTTTGGGCTAATTCATGAGTTTGGCTCTAAGAGATTTCCTAAGCAGATCCTCCCCTTCTGTGTTTTGGGTGTACATAGGGTGACAGTGGTGTTATTCCATGATGTTTAGAGGATGAGAAAAAGCTCTTGGCATGCTGTTGAGGGGGTTCCACAAGGCAGAACATCTTTTATCCCCCCCCCCCCGCCCCGTTTCCATAGCTCCAGGCACTGTCCCTGGCAGTTCTGTGCAGAACAGAGAGAAAAAACCAGATATCCTTATGGAGTCACAGCCATGCAAAGAGTTAAAGGAGGTTGGCGAGAGGGGATGGTGACTTCTATTTGACACTGACTCACATGCTTCACAAAAATGAGGGCTTGTTATGTCATTGCAGCAAATATCCTGAAAACCCACTGTGGAGCTCGCCCTTGATACCCAGGTGACTTGGGGCTCTCGTCCTGCGCTGCACTGGACAGAGGCTGGAAAACACATCAGATTTCTCCCAAATAGTTTCCTTTCCTGATTAAAGTTCCTTTGCCTACCTCCAGCTTTGCACAATCTAATTCTTAAATTTTGTTGGTGATATTCTTAACTTAATTTATATGACCATCTACACATTATTTTTATTTTTAAGATGTGTTGCAAATATCAGAAGAAAGAGGTATCTTGCATGTGCTTCCTGAATGCAGATGGAAAGCATCCATAGGCATTGGGACAAATATTTAAATCTTTCAGGAGCTGTTACTTTTGAAGAAATTTAGATTAATTGGGTTGCTTTTAAAACCTGCAATGCTGCCACAGTTACATCCTTAGAATCACAAAATGCCTAAGGTATAAACAGGATTTTTTTTTCTTTTTATTGATGGCTGTGAATTTTCTCTGCACACCTGTACTATCAAGGTAACTTTTGCTATAAACAGCATTTTAAAATTATCACATAAAAAACTATCAAGCACTAAATTAGAAAAAAACAGAAATTCGAAAGTGATAGTTAAATTTATGAAGCAATTCTGCTACACTCAAAGGCTCATTGCTTGACATGTAAAAAATTCTGAGCTGCGTAGAAGACCTGGGTATGAATTTCTCTCCAGTGGGGGAACCGCAATCCACCCAGGCTCCAGATGAACGCCACATGCAGAACACGGGCGCTGAGGATGCGAGCTTGTTTGCATGACTAATAGAGATAATATTAAAAGTCTTTTCTCATCATTTCAATTCTTTCATTTTTTATTTTTTTTATTTGGCTGAGTGCCTTTTTTGCTACCTCCAAGAGCTGTTAATTTTGTTCGCTGCCGAGCAAAAGTCAAAGTCAGAGTCTAAACAGCTTGTAATGAGTTTTCAATGGCCCATCTCAATGAAATTGAGGGCAAAGACCAGCGGGCTCAGGCAGTGTCAGCCCTCAGGATTTATTAGCGAGGGCACATTGTACGCAGGGGCAGGCGCAGAGGAGGGACCGAAGTTCCTGGGCTCTTCAAGAGGAACCAGGTCCTTATTAAAAAGTGGTGACAGCCACAGGTCACTCTCAGCTCTATTTGCTGCTGACCTCCACGCTGCAGAGTCATAGCTGGCAGGGCCTGGAGGGAGGAGTCACCTGGGGGAAGCAGGGTGTCCACCTCACAGTGACACAGCTATTCCCATCTTCCCATCCCATTATCAATCAGGGAAGAAGGAGGTGCTCTGTGGTTCCTCCAAGATAGCCCCATGCCACCTCCCATCTGCCATGGTCTCAATCTGGTGCTGATGATTTAGGCAAAAGAGAGAAGTATTCACATTTTGGATTCTGATTTTTATTCGTTCAATTCTTAAATTATTCCACTGCACCATTTCCAGCCTAGTTTTTTTTCCCCAAAAATTAATGTTTAAACCCATACAACATTTTTCTCCACATAAAACAGAATTCTTCATGAGCCTGGCAAATTCTACACTGGAAAATGGAGAACATTTGGACAAGAAATCCTCTGGTTGTAACTCCACAAAGGGGCTGGAGCGGTGGCTCTGTGGTTACAATACTTGCTTCACATGCACAAGGACGCGAGTTCAAACCCCAGTACCAAGTACATAACGAAGTGCTGGAGCAACGAAAGTCACATGAAAAACTAAATAAAGATTTTTTTTCCTCTCTCTCACTGTACCTCTCTCTCTCTCTTAAAAAAGAAAATCTCTGCAAAACCACCAGGATAATCCACAGACACAAGTGGTGGTCTAGGAGGAAGCACGGTCTTACTTCTTTATAGCAAGAAGGGACCCTGTGGGCTTCGAGTACAAGACTGACTTGTCCTGTAAGGGCAAGAACTTAGGACTGTTGCATCCTCAAAGACCAATTTTCACATCATTGACATTAAACTATGGATTCATTCCAACACATTTTTTAAAATATAAAGCGCACCCATTACACGCCAGCCCCAGCACTAGACGCCGGGATTCCGTGATGAAGGCAAAGTCACCTTTCTTCCCACCCATCCTTTCCTTCCAGCGCTTACTCATTGATTCAGTGGCTGGCCACACTCACAGATGTCCTAATTAGGTATTAGGAACAAAGCTACAGACTATATTCCGGGGAAAATAGTTGACTCTGCTGTCGATTAATTTAAAATAAAATTCCAGACAAATGCAGTGCATTTCTAGAGCCTGCAAACAGCCACTAGATTCCTGTTTACTTAGCTAGTCGCCTCTCCAGCACCCTCCTTCTTCTACTTACCTGGTCCCTTCTAGTCTTAGACCATTCCTTTCACTCTCTTTGTGCCAATTCACACCCTTTCCCATGTCGCGTAACACTGCTGGGAAAATGAAGCACACGCTAAGTGTCATACACTGCCTGCGTGGGAGCATTTTTAAGCATTCAGTAAATATCAGTCAACATAAGCCAAACAATCCTCACAAACATTCCTCTTTGTGTTTAATATGTCTGTGTACTTTAAAAGCAGGTCTGACGGAAGAGCGAGACCCACTCATATGCACCCTCTAAGTCATTTTTCACAATGACCAGAATGCAAATAATGGTGACAACAGGCGGCTGCCGTGGAAGCAATCACTGCATGCCAGACTCCGTGATGGTCCTTTACACGCATCATCTCATTTAATCCTCTGCAAGTCAGGTTCCATTTTTATCCCATTTTGCTGATAAAAGGTTGACAGAGGTTAAGCGATTTACCCCAAATCACAAAACCACTGCATTTCAGTTCAGGGGAATCTGACTCAAAAACCTGTAAAATAGCAACGCTCCGTTTAAACTATAAATCCCACACAGCTTTGATCTTTTAAGCAAAAACTGAGGTGTCCCTTTGTCTGAAAGTGGTAAGTCGCCCATCCGTATAAACCCACGACAGAGCACAGAAGCGGCCAGGACCCTAAACCCCCACCCACTTTAAAACTCCGAGGGCAACTTCGGTTCAGAAAGCTGCACAGCCAAGAAGCCATTGGTGTGGGGAAAAACTCAAGAGCTGCCACATCAGGGCCAGTGGATTCTTCATCGACTTCGGCATTCAAACGCGAGTGGTGTAAACACCCCGAAAGTTAGCAAAGCAAGTGATTTTAAAACTGAGCAAGAGAGGATTTCAAATAAAACTGCCTTGAAAAATAGAGTGTGAAAGAAGGAAATTAGTACATGGGACAATATTTATGATCATTTTTAAATTTTTGTTTGGCTTTGCAGAGCTTCTGCTGCGAGCTGAGGACTTCTTGGTTAGCACTGGGGATTGCCTCGAAACCACTCCAACCTGCCAATCATCGGTGCAGGAGCAGAGTCCAGGGGCATCTGCTGCCTCCGGAGGGGCCTGGACACGCTGACCTGGACCAGGAAAGCATTTGGAGTCAGGAAGCTCCTCAAATGTGAGCAGTTTCATCTCTGCTGATCCAGGCTAGCCCCCACCATTATCTGCTATTACAGACCATTTAGGAAAGGAAGGGATGGCAAAGGCCACCAGGAAGGACAGATTCTGCAAGCTGATTCATCTTGCGTGTCAATTCTGCCCCAGTCCAGTGGACAGCATTCCCCAGTCCTCCAAATTCCTAGAAGGAAGAAGCACACAGCTACCATTTTATCTGTGGTTTTTACCTCCAGAGTCTAGCGGCTCCCACAGAGGCATGACCTGCAGATGTCACCTGGCCAGCCCTTGCCAAGCAGAAACTCAGAGCAACACATCTGTCCTTGTGCTGAGAGCACGTGTGCATGTTCATGGAAAGCTCCAGCCTCCCCAGCCTTCCTCTGAAATATAGCGGCTGAAAACCCCTACTTTTTGGCCATGGAAGAGTGAACATTTACACAATCATTAAAATCACATCCACCACCATATTTTTTCTCCTCAGTTTTAATACATTTTTGTAATTGCATTGAATATATTCTAACCCTGTTTTTAGTGCAAAGATAAAATTTATGAACCGTGACAAACGTATCATCTCAGAGCCAACCCAAAGGATAACAATGTGCGTGGCGAACCCCAGTGTTTGCTCCCTTACACCCATTTTTAATGGGGCTGGGGTGAAAAAGAGATCATTGGAACCCCAATCCAAAAATTCTGGATGCAGACGAGGTTCCTAACTCCTGCCTGAGATTCAGGACTTTCCAGGGAAGGTATTCATTCATACAAAAAACATTCTAAAGTCACATAGTTAAAATTTCAACTAATTTGCA
>PVKS010023394.1:0-32435 GCA_004027875.1 Aplodontia rufa
AAATGCTCAAGACTACTGGGACACATCAAAAGACATTGAAACAAGCTTGCAAGAGCTTCGACTGGGCAGATCTAAGGAAAATTGAACATAGAATAAATAATAATAGGAATTATAAGAAGATTATATCCCACTGTATTATTACTGATTGACTATAACCTAATTTTATAACCCAAAGGATTAAAACCTATTAAATAATAGGTTTATCCAGGAAATTGGAATCTATGAATCAAAACTAATATAAGTAAATAAAAAGACACATTAATAGGAGAAAACTGTTCCATATAACAGAAAGTATGCTAGTAAAGATAAATAATGACTACAAAGGAAATAAGGGCATCTCTTGGCAACCATTAGACTAATAATTGTTTCAGGTAGGAAACATTATTGGATATTAGAGCTATATGAAAACATGGGTGAGGAATAGAATTTTATATGGTCTTAAAGTATCCAACCTAAAATATTCATTAACCTGTATATTTTTAAAGCATTACTTACAGTAATGGCAAACATTATCTAAATCACTTGATAAATGTATTTTCTATGGGGAAAATAAACATCATGCTTCTCCCAACAGGAAGTAATAACAGCACAATGTCTGTGATAGTGCAGAGTCAGATGCATATTACAGATTGAGAATCTCCAGTCCAAAATGCCTGGGACCAGAAGTGTTTCAGAATTGGGTTTTTTTTTTTGTTCAGATTTTGGAATATTTGTCTACACATAATGAAACATTTTGGGAATGGTATCCAAGTTCAAACACAATAGTCATTTCTGTTTCATATACACCTTACACCCATAGCTTGAATGTACTTTTGTATAATATTTTTAGTGCACTTGTATTTTGACTCTAACCAGTTATATGTGTGGAATTTTCCTCTTGCAGCACCACATGAATGTTCAGAAAGTTTCTGATTTTGGAGCATTTCAGATTTTGAATTTTTAAGTTAGGGATGCTCAGCCTGTAGCAGGATATAATCATGACAATTCATTAGACTGGAAGATAGTCAGAAATTGGAGTACATCCTATAAAATGACTGACCTGCTCTTCAAAATGATAAGATCATGAAAATGGAAGAAAGGCTGAGGAACTGTTCCAGATCAAAGAGACTAGAGCAAGATGGCAAATGGCAGAAGCCAGTGATCCTGGATTGGATCCTTTGCCACAAAGAACACTGCTGGAACAACTGGGGAAATTTGAATCCAGTCTTTGGGGAAGGGGATTACAGGAATCTGGGGTACTACTGTTGCATCTTTCTGTGAAACTGAGTTATGTTACTTCTCTCCCTGGACTAGGGTTTTTTATGTATTGGTCTCTCCTTCTGGGCATCAGCTGCTTGAATTCAGCATCCGCAGCTGGCTCAGTTTGCTACTCCTCCGCTGTGCCTAGAGCATAGTAAACCCTCATAACTGTTTGTGGAAGACAAGGAGGGGGGAGAGCAGGAGCGAGTGAGGGCAGCCAGCCAAAGTTGACATGTGACCCCTCTGCCAGACAGTTCAGTTGGGCTGGGTTCCTAGATGAGGCTGAGCTGGATAATGATTATGTAAAATTCTATCCTTGCTTTACTTAAAGTGTCTCTGGAGGAAAGAAAAACCATTGAAGTGTGTTTTTGGACCAGCTTGTCATTAAGCTGGAAAAAGCTATTTTGTTGCCTTAATTAGTTTTATTGTTTTGACATTTTAGCTTTTTAAAGGCTTTGTGCTGGAATTCAAGTACAGTATTTCATAGCCATGGAGTCTATTTTAATGAATAATTATTATACAAATGAACCTGCTAATAGGATTTTTTTTCTAGAAAACAAACAAAAATCCACATAGACATGCTTAAGGGCCTCCACTTTATATTAAACCTTTAAATCTGTGTGTAAGTTGCTGTCTTTCTTAAAAACGGGGAAAAAAAGAACACAGTTTTTTAAACTACCTGGTTCTGCTACACAAATCTAAATGGAAGTAATGGCAAATTGCCCCATTGGTAATGTCCCGTATCTAATGATGAGACCTCCTCTGCCTGACTTTTTTTTGGGGGGGTTAGAAAAGGTGTTATAAAATAATACACTGGACTAGGCACTTCAGTTTATTTGGAGCAATATTGTAAGGATTGTGTTAAAAGCTAGCCTTTCCTATTCTTAGTGCCCTTGTGTTGAAAAGGCTGCCAGCCAGGTAAAGCAGGAGCACTTGGTGCTGGAAGATTAGCCCCACCCATCCACTCACAGGGATGCTAGCACTGTGGAGCTCAGCTTCTCTGGATTCACTGAAAGTGGCACTACCCATCCTGAGCGAGGCTGTGGCAGATTACCCAGCAGGATTCCAGTTACAAGAGCATGGTAAACAATTAGACCTCATTTACATTTTACAATTAGGTTTCACTTACATTTTACTGTGATTTTTACATGCATCAAAGGCTTTATTTCACATCTTTACTAAATCCACAAACCGTGAATTTAAGCATCCCATATTTTTGACATGTTATTCCACATGCTGAATGTCAGTAGTCTACATTTGGTTGAACAAAGACTAAGAATTATACAAGAGTGTGCCCAAATTGAAATGCAATGACTCTGAAATCTAAAAGCTAAGCTAAATCATTCACAGCGGCTTCATAAAAGCCTGAGAGATGAAATGCAAATTTCCGCTGGTGTTAAATAAAATATATTTAACTCATGTCATGTATTCTAAACGTCTCCCTGGATAGATTTCGGAAGGTCTGTCAGTTTATTAGGGCACAGATGATATCCATCAATTGGAAATCAATACTTACTATTGGGTTCTAATTGTAAATTATTGGGAAAATGCAGGTGGAAAATAGGCAGGGCATTTCTTGCTAATAATGTAACAGAAAATTGCTTAAATTTCTAGTATTTCCGTTGAGAAGGAGTGTTTCTGTTCATATGTATTTGCTTTTCACCCTAATTTTTTTTCCAGGTTGGATTGCCAGAGGAGCATTTTCTCTCTATGGATTGTTGAGTTTTAAACTCTGGAAAAACCGTGCTCTGCAATTCAATATGTTGATGTTCATAGGGAAATCGCAAGCATTTACATTTTATTGCGAATGAGGGGAGTTTCTCTGCCTCCTTCCTTTCCCTTTCGTGGTCACTTTACTCCCAGATATACAACACTGTCCATTCATTAGCCTTTTAAAATATATTCGATATTGAATTTCAATTGCTTTTCTTTTTTCAAAGTTCCTCATCCTGCTTTTATGTCTATATAATAAAGCATTCTCCCTTTCTTCATTTACAAGTATTTAAAAGAACTTTATAGTCAGCAAAATAACCTGGAACTTTGTGTAGAGAGAAGGGCTTTTTTTTTTTTTTAACATGGGTTGTCTCATTTCTCCACTCAGTTCTGCCTTTAATATTATTTACAATGTAATGGTTTTAAAAACTGGCTTTGTTTGCCTAGTCAGCAGAGCAGAAGGATTCCACCTCCAGGACTAATTCTTCACACTCAGCATTTGCATTGGATCCTGGGAGCTCTCCCCAGTCACCTGCTGCTGATTGATTCATGCCTTCAGGCCAGCGTTCAGGCAGTGGCCTCTACCATGCACCAGCACGAATACGACAGCCCCTGCCCTGGTACAGAAAAGTTAGTAGTAAAACATGACAACAGAAAATGACACCTCCCGTGACGGAGAGTAGGAAGAGGAGTGGGGCAGTGCCAGGCAAGTCAGCACAGTACACACCATTTTGGAAGGAAACCTGGAGCCTTCCAGGACACGGAAGCCCTGGCAGGAAAATCTAGAGCATATCCTCCAGTCTCCCAGATGTCTATTAAGAGGTGAAGATGTGAGAATGACACAAAAGGAGGAGTGACTGCATCCACTCCGCGGTACCGAGGACACAAAGCTATACCTTTGACCCAAACTCCGCAGAACTACAATTCGCAAATTAGTGATCAAGTCACACTGTGAATCTTCTCAGATGCAAAAATGTTACCTGAGATCTTCTCTCTCATTTTTGGCTAAGGCTTCAAAGAGAAGAAAACCCTTGGGAAATTATTCATAATTTATTTTTATTCCATGTACAGATAGATGTTGATTTTACTCACAGAGTCAAATATTATAGAGATATTTTGTGTTAAAAAAAATGTCTCATGAGGTTCTGAGTCCATCAGTTCACTGGTCTAATCAATTGTCCAAACATTTTAGCATGTAAGCTAATTACCAACACATATACACACCTATAAACATGCGGTACACACGTACACACGTATACACATCTAACACAGTGGCACATACATGTAGGCATTATATATATACACACATGGGAATATTATCAGTCCTAGGTCAGAGGCCTGACTTTGAAGACCCCACAAATGAGTTCTGGCCACTTGCTTTAAAAAGTCAAATGGAAAAACCACGGTGAAAAATGGGAAAGGAGTTTTAATCAATGTAGCTACAATGGGCAGACAAGGAGGCCCCACATAACTTAGCCCTGTTTTTGAGGCGCTTACAATGATTTTGAGATTTTCTAGAAAGGGGAGTGAGGGCAACGGGTGGAGTTCCCATAGTTGGAACAATTGTGCTGCTGCCAAACTAGGTGATCTTATTCATGCAAGGTAAGTTTGATCCTGGTTTCAAAATTTGTTGGTGGGTCCTTTTCACAATAAGGAAGTTGCTCTTGCCTAAGGCATAGTTTTGGCTCTTGTCCTAAGATGTTTATCCATCAGAATTCTTGTTCCTGAAATCCAAGTGAATGTGGAGGAGAATGTCTCTGAAGGAGAGAAAACAACAACAAAAAAATACCTCAGGAAGGTAAGATGGAGTAAAAATGGAGTTAGGTCAGCCATCAGGCCCTGCTTTAGTAATACACATGTGGACACAAACACAGATGCAGATACACATGCACCCACACAGAAAGAATGCTTAAAAATAGCCTCATAGTCATAACATAGTAAAATCTCATGCATTCACCACTCTAACTTCCGTATACTTCCACTTAGGTTATTCCAGTATTCTCTATCAATTTTCCTCTTAGTTAATGTACTCAAGATAACTGAAATCCCAAACATGGTGCCTACATCTCCAAAATCCACATTGCTTTTCTAACTCTATGTGTTGCTCTGCCATGGAATGGCACTTTTTCACTAACTTTGTCCTTAGCTAAAAAGCACTCTAAGTAGGAAATAAAGGTTAAAGATAGAGGGGAAAAAGGAATGCTGGAATAGGAAATGATACTGCAATGGTCACAGAACTCAAACCACAAAACTCCTCTGACAATCATTTTGTAATTATTTATTCTGCTGATTATTAACCATTGAAATGCTAATTTTAACCATCTATGGTTGAATGGGGGCATTCTGTTACCCACTTCTTCTCTGGAATACTTGCCCCAGCAATTGAACCCAGGGGTGCTTAACCACTGAAGCCACATCCCCAGGCCTTTTTATGTTTTATTTTGCTAAGTTGCTTAGGGCCTTGCTAAATTGCTGAGGCTGGCTTTGAACTCAGGATCCTCCTGCATCCATCTTACTGGGATTCCAGGTGTGCTCAATTGCTCCTGGCTTGTTACCCACTTCTTTAAGCCTTAGGCAGGAAAGCCTCAACTTCAAGGCCCCTGCAAGAGAGTTCTAAGTTGAGTTCCTTAATGCTAAACTTAGGATGTTCACAAGTGTGGTAAAAAGATATGAAATGATGAGCTGGAGAGGTAGCTCAGCAGTAGAGCCCTTGCCTGGCATGCATGAAGACCCAGGTTCAAACCAACACCACACATACAACTGTCAGAGAAACAAAAAAACCAGATGAAAAACTATATAAAATTGACTCTCCCTCTTTTTCTCTCTCTCTCATTCTATTAAAAAAAATGCAATGAGAAACATGGCTAACTTTCCCAGGCCCATTCTTTTCTTTTCTTTTTTATTTATCTTGATTTATTTTTTAAGAGCATTGTAGTAACACATAATAGTTGGGTTCATCCTGACAAACTCATACATGAATGGAATTCATTTTCTATTCATAATTCTCACCCCCCATTCTTCCCTCCCCCTTTTCCTTCTGGTCTTCCCTCCCTCTCCCATTCTCCTTCTTCTACTCTACTAGACTTCTTTTCACTTATCTATTAATTTATATTTGACTTGTTCTTTATGTTATCCTATCCTGCTTTCCCCTTTTCCTTTATTTTACTCTAGCTTTGCATATAAGAAAAAGCATTTGACCTTTGAGTTACTGAGTTTGGTTAATTTCACTTAGCATGATCCTCTCCCTTTCCATCTATTTACTGGCAAATGCCATAATCTCATTCTTTTTTTATGCCTAAGTGGAACACCATTGTATGTATGTATGTACGTGTGTATACATATGTATATATATAACACAATTTTTTGATCCATTCATCTAATGATGGGCATTTGGGTTGATTACATAATTTAGCTATTGTGAATTGTGCTGCTACAAACATTGGGGAGGCTGTGTTGCTGTAGTATGCCAGGTCCATATCTTACTGACTGGGAAATACTAGAAATGAATCACATCTGAGTCTCAGTTTCCTCACATAGAAGTATAATTTCTGTCTACCTTGAGTTATTTTATTTTAAATGTTTGTACACCCAAATACAATAATGAATATGAGCACTTCATTGGTATACACTCCTGTAAAAATTCAAAATGTTATTGTTACCCAAATCATTATCACACAGTGAACATGGTATCTTAAAATGTATAACTCTTTGCCAGCTCTAAATAGAGAGGTGGAAATAAACGTAGTATTACTTGTACAAATTTACATTCTAAAATATTTACACTCTGATCAGGTTAATTCCCTCATCTATAATGTATTTAACTTTTCCCTGACCTGCTGTTTAGCATATCTTTGGAAAACTCATTTTTCAAATGGTTTTAGGATGACAGCAATTTTGCAAAGTTGAGAAATACTTTCCAGAGTACACTCAGTTTTTATGAAACGTGGCATTAATATGTTTTTGTAAGTATTAACCTTACGTAGCAGTAGGTAGATCATATTGCCAACCTATACAACCTTTCTCTTTCCCTCCTCCTTAATTCAGCATTCATGGATCATCACATGGTTCTTTCCATTCTTGGCCATGAGAATAATAGTTTTTTTTTTTTCTCTGATCAGACTCAAGCTTACAAATTGGATATGGTGGCAGTTTTCCTCCATCTGGCATGTTAGCAAGAGACTTGGCAAATGCAGGTCTTATATTATTCAGTGGTGAGATTGACAGTCTTGTGGAGTCAGAAATGGATACAGTAGATTCAGCTGCCATGTCAAATCAGATGGAAAGTCTATCATTGTTTGTGATCTGAATGAGTATTGGGGAGTCAGCATTGTGGTATTATATTCTCCAGTTGAAATCAAGTGATAGAAATTTATAACTTTCCTAAGGTATCATTTATCTAGCTGCGGAATATCTATGGAATGTGTTACTCAGCCTGAAAGTGTTGCATTTCTACAATGTTTAAAGTAATGAATCTCCAATCACAGTATCCACAACTCCAAGATTCACATGGACCATCATTCCGATTCTGCACCTTCTTTGGGTGATGAATGTAGTTGGAGCAAGAAAAATGTTTTTCAAATTACATGATGTATATCTGATGCAGTCATCAGTAAACTATGTAATTAAACTGAGATAAGATCAGGAATTTTCCCACAAATGGCTCCACCTTTGGGACGTATTGCATACACTCATTTGAGAGTCTTTATTTTTCCCTAATAGAAGTGTAAGTTTTTTTTTTAAATCCCTTAGTATAAATCATAATGTCAGAAATGTGAACAATGAACTCAATTCCAAGATCTCTATCACAAAATTAAATAATTAAAAAGAAAAAATGTCCATACTATGGGAACAGATAAATGCACTATAGCTGATAACATAGTGAAATACAATGGTACCATTAAAAGTATTTATAATTAATTTAACTGATAAAAATGCATATTATTAAATTTAGTAAGTCAGACTGTAGCACTATACCTACATTACAGTTTTAGCTATGGAAAAAAATCTGAATATATGGAAGAAAATACATGTAAATACGAGCCAGAGTTCTTAACTGAAATCAGACATGTCAATATATCATTTTCTATATTTTTCAATATTTTCTACAATACATATTACTTTTATATTCAGGAAAAAATGAGTAAACTAAAATAAAGTCCCTTAAACTGGCTTATTAAGGTAATTGGCTGATGGAACTTTTTCTATATGGATTTGCATGTTGTTACTTATCCTTCTTTGAAAAACTCTCTTCCGTGACTGTTAAAAAGGAAAAGGGCTCTTTGAAGTATTCCTTAAATTTAAAAAATGAATAGAACATGAACAAAAGATGCATACATTTCTACTTTTTCCAGTTTTAAAGGGTGAGAAAGAACCATTTCCTTTGCAATGACCCATGTCCCCCTTCCCCATGCATTTCTGGTCTGGCCCCCAGGCAGCTGGCAATCCTGCTGTGCATTGATTGACCCTTCTACTCAGTGACCTGAGGTGGCCTGGGAATTTCTGACCTGCTTTATTCATTTTATTAATCATCAAAACTTTAGCTATGAGACATGTTGCTATTGTAATAATTTTACCTATGGGGTTCATTTGGCTTTAATCATTAACTTCAGCTTTCAATCTCTTCCCCTTTATCCTCATCAGAAAACTTTTCAAGCCTCCAGTCTGGCATGGAGATTAGCGTTGAGGCCTGTTGGTTCAATCAGCCTCTGTGCTTCATTATGATCCATGACATAACGACATGGTGTGATTTGCCCCAGTGACTCTGAAGTGACTAGCTGTTGTGGTTCAGCTACATTATTGATATCAGTGTTTCTAAAGCATCAGATTTCTCACTGAGTTTTAAAAATTAGTTTGTATATGACTACCTCCACCATTAGACACATGTATTCACATGTAGAGTCCCTCTGGCCTAAACTTAAAATCTTAAATATTCTCTTATAATCAGAAATTGGTTAGACTTCTGTTTAAGTTAGAGAAGATGAAGAAAAGGGCAGATATTGCTGAAATATGTGCAACTTGCTGCATTTTATTTCTTATTAAACACATGTGGCTAGCAGTAGGAATTCTGTAGTAATTAGAGATATGCCTTCAGTATTTAAGGTTACAACCACAGAGTTTGGCCATAAATTTTGGGGGGGTGTTTGGTCAGTTGTAGGTGATAAAGGCAGACCTGGCTTTTGACCCATTCATCTTGACCTCTCATTCATCCAGTCATGAATTCCAGGCAGATCTTAGAAGGGTGAGGCCTCACTTAGTCTCTGAGTCAGCTCTGCCAAAATTTATGTAATTTTCCTTTGGATCTGATTTGATGATGTTAAACAGGGTTTTCTAGAAAAAGAGAACCAATAGGACATGTATATACACACGTGTGTAAACAGATTCATAATGAGAAACTGGCTCACATGTCTTTGGAGCCTGAGCGGTCCTCTGAGCTCCTGTGTAAAATGTTGGAGACTGGAAAGCTGCTGCTGTGAACTCCAGTCCAAGTTGTTTAAAGGGCCAAGAGGCAGTGTCACAGTGGTGTTAAATCCAGCCAAGGACTGAAGACCAATGTCTCAGCTCAGTCAGGCAAGAAAGAGAAGTGAACCTTCCTCTACCTTTTTGCTCTATTTGGATGAGGCTGGCCCACATTAGGGAAGGTCATCTGCATTACTCAGTTCACCAGTTCAAATGTTAATCTCCTTCAGAAACACTCTCAGGCTCGTTCAGAAACAGTGTTTAACCAGACACCTGGGCATCATGGACCAGTGAAGTTGACTAGTAGAATTAACTACCACAGCGGCTGGAGCGGTGGCTTGGTGATTACGGTGCTTGCCTGGCATGCGTGAGAATGTGGGTTCGAAACCCAGCACCACATACACAACTAAGGGTCGGAGCAACGGAAACCAGATGAAAAACCAAAACTAAAATTGATTCTCTCTTTCTATCTCTCACTATCCCTTGTCCCTTTCTCTCTCTTAAAAAAAAAAAAAAAAAAAAAAGAATTAAACGCCAGTGAAGGCCTTGAACTTTCTTCGCATTCTACTCCGGAGAGGACAATGGAAAGGACTAATATTGAGTGGCATTTTGCAAGACAGCATTTCATGATTCTTTAATTAAGAGCCTTTTTCCTGTACTGTTATTTCAAAACCAAGCAGTTTTTCTTGGTTAATTTTTAGACTTGCTTATGAATTTTTCATAAGGATCATTACTCAACTGCAGCCATCAGACTATGAAAAACTTCTTTTTATTGATTTGTTCCTTATTTCCCACCCTAATCTTATAACTTAAATCTGACTTCGTTAAACTTGAATAAGTGAGGAAAAATAGAAAAAAAAAATGACTTAATCCTTTCCTGTGTTGGTAAAATACTATTTTTACCATTAAAAATGCTAAAAAAGTCACAATTTTGATCAATAAAAACTTTCTTCCAAAACATTAAGAGTCACATCATTTTTGAAATTTAATTTGTTGCTATTGTCGAATTTGCTTTTGTCTCTTGGCAGGCTTCTTGTGGCTGGTTCCATTGTTTTATTCACCAGGAGAATTTATACATCATTGTTTAAGGTACTGGACTTAATACTGAGAGCAAAGATGGGTAAGATATATGCACCAACGCATCTAAAAATCTGTCCAACAACAGAGCTGACTTTTGTCCCAGAAAGAAAAAAAAACTTGTGTAATTTGGATGCAACTCTATTGCTAAAACATTAAAAAAATGCAAAGAGGCATGCCCAGGGGAAGTTCTCTACTGAGTGAACTTCTTTGAAAGATGCATTGCTTAATTCTAAATCAACTCAATTAAAAGGTTTCATGGGCCTGAAGCGGTGGCTCGGCAGTGAAGGAGCTTGCCTGGCAAGTGCAAGGACGCGAGTTCAAACCCCAGCACCACGTACGCAACGAAGTGTCTGAGGAATGAAAGTCACATGAAAAACTAAATAAAGATTGCTTCTCTCTTTCTCTCTCTCTCTGTCCCCTCTTTCTTTAAAAAAAAAAAAAGTTTCATGGAGCTAGATATAATGCTTCTGAAATCAATGACAAGTAGATATGGCTTCAGACAGTAGCTAAGCTTGGAAAGGGGGAATAACTGAAGGCTGATCCGCAGCTCTTGAGAAGCAGTCAGCACGTGTGTGTTACAGTGGAACATACAGCAGTGGGCTGGAGCCAGACTGCCCAAGTTCAAATCTTGTCTCTGTCACTTACTCCAAGAACTTACATAACTGATTTAACCTCTTAGCCTCAGGGACACCACTGGTTGAATGGAGGTAATAATCTCTCCTTCCTTAGAAGGCAGTGCAGATTAAATTAATACAGGTAAAGCACGTAGACAGATACTTAACACCCTATTCTATATTGGATAAAATTTCAAGACTAAAGCAGATAATTGGTTTTAATGTTAGTGGGAAAAATCTGTTCTATGATTATTTTGATTTATCACCAATGCTGTTCTCTGCCTAACAAAGTAGGAAGCAGGTTGATTTTTATTCGATGCATTTTCTGTTATAAGAAGCACAATCACTTTGACCTCTGTACTGGAAGCTTTTTCCAAAGCAAGTGAGTCATAAAGTACTTCTATGAGAAACCAAATGAAGACATGCTACTAAATCTATAACTTAAAACATTGTGTGGTTAAATCAATGATACCACTGAGTAAAGGGACTTTGCAAATTCTCCTCAGGGGAAAAATACCTCCCTCTCTTTGGCAGACAATACAAATAAGCTTTTATTTTTGGCTACAAAAAATAATGAGCTGATAGACTAAGCTCTGTGTATCTCAAAAGGAAAGATTTTCGTGAGGCAACAGAGTAGGAGTATGATCAAGGAAACCACCAGAAGCAATTTAGAAAGGAAAATTGGGTGACCAGAGTAGTTCAGTCCAGAAGCAAAGAAGCATAATCATCATGAACAAATTCATGCATTACTAAAAAGACTTTCACTAGAGAAAGTACTAAGGAGCAAGTTAAGGAGAAACTGTGAAGAGTATAATTTGCCTCTAATAAATATTCAAGATAAATTTTAGAGCTGTTCCCAGGCTCTTCAAAGGACACAAGTACTCTGGGCTGTGTAAGAAAAACATTCTTGTAGAATCATGTAACCAAAAATATGTACAATTTACTTGTAAGAAATAATGACAAAGAGGCAATGCCACTGGGATTTTCATCAATCTAGGAGTCATGACAAGAAGTTATAAGTATTCATGAACTACTACAAACATCTGAATACATAGAATGGGTGGAGGGTTATTGGAAGGCAAAGCTCTCAGAGTTGACTACAATGGACTCAGGATCCACCTCTCTGTTAGTCAGCTTCCCATTGCAGTGACAAAATACCTAAGAAAAATCAATACAAAGGGGGAAGGAAGTATTTGGGCTCAGTGTCAGAGGCCTCAGGCCTCAGTCCCTTGGCTCCATCATTTCTGGGCTGTGGTGAAAGAGCATGGAGAGGAGTGTGTGGAGGAGCAGAGTTGCTCACCTCAAGGCACCTGGGGAGCAGAGAGAGGAATAGGCAGGTGGAAAAATATACCCTGCAGGAGTGACCTACCTCCTCTAAGCAGGCCCCACCTCCTAAAATTTCCACTATCTCGCAGTAGCCAGTTAAGCTCGGATTCCCTCAATGTATTCAACATCCTTTGCTGAGGTCAGAACCTTCAGGATGCAATCACCTCCCAAAGACCCCACCTCTGAACACTGTTTCAATGGCAGCAGAGCCTTACACGCATGAGCTCTCCTCTCTTTCTCCCTCTTTATTTATTTATCTTTTGGTACTGAAGATTTAACCATTGAGTGCTTTATCGCTGAGTCACATCCCTAATCCTTTTTTTTTTTCTATTTTGAGACAGGGTCTCACTAAGTCACTGAAAGCCACCTTAAATTGCTGAGGTTGGCCTTGAACTCACAATCCTCCTGACTCCTCCTCCGGAGTCACTGGGATTACAGTTGTGCGCCACCATACCAGGCAACATGTGGGAAACATTTCAGATGAAAACCATACTTCCTAAAACCTTTGCAGGTCGGTGGCTGTCTCAGGCTTTTCCTTTCTCGGTAGAGGATAGAATGTGTCTACTACTTCATACAAGGTGATTTTCTAATTTTCAAATCTCAGCTGGTAATATAATTTAATAACTCGAAGTTCCATGAACACAAACCAGACACAAATGAGGGTACACTATTCCAAGCACTGATTTGACCAACTTGCATAAATAATTTCCAATTGTTACATATGTGCATACATATATATCCTTAGTCATTACAGCATAACATCTATATATTGCTTCTCACTAATGTATAGCATATAAATATAAATACATAAAAATTGTACATACTTATATTTAATTGTGTTACTTTATTGGTAACTCTCAAAATTGCTCCATAACACAAATTGAGATATAATGATTTTATACATAGCCACGTTTCTTTATAAAATTAATTTTCAGAAATAATTATAAGAGGCAGTATAGAGCATT
The DNA here is from genome assembly GCA_004027875.1 of Aplodontia rufa. Classification (NCBI taxonomy): domain Eukaryota; kingdom Metazoa; phylum Chordata; class Mammalia; order Rodentia; family Aplodontiidae; genus Aplodontia; species Aplodontia rufa. The sequence goes on from PVKS010023394.1 coordinate 13,394, forward strand.
GGTTCAGAGAACACGTTGTGGATCCAGATTCCTGGATTGAAACCCAGCTTGTGGCATTTTACTTTATTTCTCTATGCTTCTGTTTTCTAAAGTAGAAAATAAGAATAATAATAGTACCTATGTATAAGATTGCTGTGGGGATTAAATGAGCTCACACAGTTACAGTACTTGGAGTAATGATGGATAGAAAGTCATGGTGCAATAAAAGTTTATGTAAATATTATTTCTTGAAGTCCAAAAGACATCTTCTTGACCTAGGAAGTGTGCATCCCCTGGTCCTGTCTGGATAATATCACCTGAGATCTAAACTTTTAAGAATATCTTAAAGATGAAGCTGTTATTTTTTTTTTAAGAATTTTTTTTAAGAGAGAGGGACAGTGAGAGAGACAGAGAAAGAAACAACTTTTATTTAGTTTTTCACATGGCCTTAGTTGCTCCAACACTTAGTTGTGTACATGGTGCTGGGGTTTGAACCCGGGTCCTCGTGCTTGCCAGGCAAGCACTGAAACCGCTGAGCCACCGCTCCTGCCCCGAATCTGTTATTTTTCATGATAGGTCTGGAGGGAGTAATTTTGTGTCACAGGTTATAAAAAAGGAGGAGGTCATCTTTTGTTCTGTTCACAACCTACTAAGTTTTTTTTTCCAGCATTTATATAAACACCAAATAAAGGAGCTTTTAAAAGGATTGGGATTTTCCAATGACTTATTTTATGTTTAATAGCAAAGTTTGAAAGACAAAAAGTAAACATATTTATGTATATCTTTAAATTTTAAAAAGTACATGCATTGGTTTCCTAAGGCTTCCATAACTATGGACCACACACTGGGTGACTTAAAATAACAGAATTCTTTTTCTCATGTAGTTCTGAATGTTGAAAGTCCAAAGAGGAGGTCTGAATAGTAGTGATTCCTTCACAGGATTATGAGGGAAAGTTTGTTCATACCTCCAGTCTTCTAGTAACAACTAACTAGTAGCTCTATCGCCCTCACCCTGATTCTCCTCGAATCTCTGCATATTCTCATGGCCCCTCCAGATATGAACACCAATCCTATTGGATTAGGGGCCCGTCTGACTCCAGTATGACCTCATTTTAATTTAGCTAATTGTATCCACAATAATCTTATTTCCAAATGATGTCACATTCTGAATCCTAACACATCTTTTTGTTGGGGAGGAGGTGGGCACAGTCCAATCCAGAAGAGCCTCTTAACAGCAATTCATAAAGTAAGCATTATCCCTGTTTTATATACAAGGAAGCTAGGCTTCAATAAAACAAGTGTCCTGTCCAATGTAACACAGCTGTCTTGGGTTTAACTCAGGTCTTATGACTCAAAGTTTAATGCTTTTTTTGCAATTACATCACCATCGCAATATCTTTCATTTATTGTTTTATCTACTATTTATCATGAACTTTATATATAATAAGTATTTTTCCAATTTTAATTTTATTTATTTATTTTTGCATTTTTATTATTTCTTTGTAGTTATACATAACATTAGGATTCATTTTATCAAAATTATGAAAGCCTGGAATATAATTTTCTGTAATTCAGTCCCCAATGCTTCCCGGTTTCCTTCCTCCTCCCTCCTGGGTCAGCTATAATTAAGTTTTTGTTTGCAAATCACAACAGAAACAAACAAAATGTTTCTGATTGGCTTACACTCCAAAGAGATTCAGTTAGTTACTATTATAGGAAAAATAAGAGGTACAGTGGGGTTCAAAGGTGGCAATTTACTCTTTGTCCTCTGCTTTGTCTCTTCCTTTCCATTCCTGCATAATTAAAGTCCCAAAGCCAGTGGGGGGAGCCTGAGCAAAGTCAGCATTGACGTGGGGAGGGCAACCAAGGGAAGAGCACAGAGCAGAATGGCCAAGCCTGGGGAGGCGGGAAGGCTGTCCCTGGCAGGCAGTCAATGACCTGCAGTCACGTGTGGAGACTGACAGAGAGGAGGAGACACGGTGCCCACCAATGGGATACAAGGATAGGAACGCAACTTCACCCCTGTGACCTTCCTGCCAAGGACGCACAACATAAATCTAATCATGAATAAACACCAGACAGACTCAAACTGAGGGTTATTCTATAAGTAATTAGCATGGCGTCTTCCGAAGTGGCATGACAATGAAAGTAAAGGACTGAGGGACTGTTTCAGATTGAAATGGGCACAGACACAGTAAAACAAAAGGCAATGCAAACTTTTGAACTACATTATTTTGCTATAAACATCATGATTGGGACAATTGGCAAAACGAATTTGATTTGAGGATAAGATGAAAGTAATGAATCAGTGTTAATATGCTAATTTTGTAGTTCTATTTTGGTTATTTAAAAGAATATCCTTGTTCAGGGAATAAGATAATCTTTTTTTCATTTAAATTTGATTTTCTGACTGCTTTTCCCAAAGCAGGAGGATTTCACATGGGGGAGATATAAATCCTGAATAAAAATGTGGGTAGTTACCAAAGATGGTGGAATGAGAGACTGAGCAGGCAATTATAATACCCGTGTTGCTGCTCAGTGTACCAGGTGGTTAGGACCTTATAGAATAGTGAGAGATGATCCAGAAAAATCTTGGTACTGGTCTTTCCTAGCAATTTGATTTCATTCAATTGTTTTCATATCTTTGTCCAAATTTGTCTATTTGTGAAGTGAAGATGATAATCTTAAGTATTGTATGGGATTATTGTGAGAATTCAATTAATTAGCAAAGATCAAGCACTCAGAATAGCATCTAGTCCACAGTGAGTATCCAAAAAACATGAACTAATAAAGATAACTGATTCAACAAGTAATTACTGCATACTTCTCTCCTGCCACATTCTTTCTAGACTGGGAGAGCTTCACAGTAATCTAACAAGTCAAATCTACCCTAGGTGAATTTTAAACCCATTCTGCCCAATGCCCTAGATGTGGAGCATCTAAAAACTTACATTGAACAACAACTATGCCATTCATGATGTTTGAGAAATTGCAAGCTTGGGTGTTTGTGGGCTTTCAATAAGCAGGTTGCTTGGGATTAGACAGTAATTGTAGAGTCCAGTTCCACCCCTTCTCACTTTGCCTTCAAGGACCAGTTCCTGTTTAAGTAGAGGAGGTGGTGCTGCATGTTGAAACCGAAATGACATGTTTTTTTTTCTCCAGATATCACATCACAGCATCACAGTGCCTGAGAGTAGGTTTAACTCAAGCAGCAAATGTGCATTTGTAAGCTTTGATGTATGAGTATATGGAGGTGTAACAATAAATTCCTCAATACATAAAACTGTAATGAAAAATAAAATCTTGCTTAAAAAAACACATGGTTGACAATAATTTAAGAAACTACTCTAGAAAAAGAAGACTTTGGTTTGTATTGAGTTAACGTGTATTAAACACTTACTTGATACCACATACTATACCTCAACTCATTTTATCTTCAATAGGAACCTGAAGAATCAATGTTGCTATTAACCCTAATGTTATAAATGGAGAAACTAAGAATTGTCTAAGTAAAATGACCTCTCCCAGGTCACAGAACTGCAGTTGATGGAGCTACAATTCAAACCCAGGTTAAGTCCAACCACTATTCTTTTTCTCCCTTAGCTACGATGGTGTTTTAAGTTTCAGCAAATAGTTGATGCTGCATTTATTAGCTTTTGTTGAGCAACTATCTTTAGCCACACACTCTTGTATACAGAGGGCAGAGAGGTGGAAAATTGCAACCTTCAAAGCAGGTTCTGGTAGTCTAGAATCTGAGATATGAGTATGAAATCTTACTATTCACGCAAGACTACAGTAACTCAAGTTTTCAGTGGCTAGGAAAGGCTCCAACTGCCTGCACTACCTGAGTGTAGGTTCAGCTCATGCACTAAATGCAAGTTGAATGCTGATTTTTGATATGCAGCAAAACTATACACACACATATATTCCAACTATAACATCAAGATTGGCAGTAATTTAAATGAGGACAAAAGAGAAACCAAAATAGATTTATTGGTGGAATTATCTGGTTTTTACCTCACTCCTCCCAGAATCCCCCCAGGGAGTGTAAAAAAATCATCTTTTGAGAACATATCAAGTGTTTGTGCTTCTTGTCCACTCCATTCTCCTTTTTTCCTCTTTCTCCTTTTCTGTGTTTACGCATTTCTTCCTTCCTTTGCTTTCTCCTTATCTTTCTGTACATTTAGATTTTTTTCTCTGCTGGGACTTAAAGCCTGCTATTGGCCCTGGGGGCTTTGCTTACTCTGCTGCTGACATCTGGGGCTAAAGCATTTGCTAAACCTGTGTTCTGGGTGATAGGGCATCAAACAGAATCCCTGACTAGTCGTGATTATCAAGGATCCTGTGGAATTTCTCACTGTGGTGTTAACTGAATGATCTGGCCCCTTGGCCCTAGAGCTATTGCTTTGGCCTCCTACAGACCCTTGGCTGCAGTTTCAATTGAAGAGTTATCCTTCACATCTTCAAAGGCTCTTCCACTGATTTACTACAATCAAGGCCATCTCTAGGCAAAATTTTCCTATTGGCTACTGGGTTTTGAAGTCCCTCTCCCTAACCACAGTCAGTTTCCCTAATCCACAGTGTTCTCAGCCCACTCCCTGAATCAAGAAGCATGCCAAAGTCTCACCTTCTGGGTGGCACCAGATTTTCTGAACCTGCTCTTTCTTCCTATTCCTATTTTACCCAACATGCCAACTTATATCCGACTCTCGTGGGACTTCTCTGTTAGGAGACAGCTAACTAGATTGAGAAACTACTCTGTGTTAAAAGGTTAATACTTGGAAACAATCAATGGTTTTCCTTCCATCGTCCCCCAAACCCTCAATTCTCTTCACAGAATTTATTTCTAAGTCACAGACTATATCTCTACTGTGCCTTTGGCCTGTGTCAAACTTTTATGTGGATATTTTACATTGATTATATAATCTTCATGGCAACCTACAAATTAAGTGTTATTAGTCTCACCCTCAGTTTACAGATGGAGAAATGAGACACAAAGAGATTAAAAATTTACCCAGAGTTAAATAGAGCCTGAGGAACAGAGTCAGGATTTGCCTTCAGGCATTTGGGCCTTGAACCTGTGCTCTTCCCTCCACCACATGCTGCCTGTCAAGCCTGATTCTTCCCTCCTGTACTCTTCTGCTTAGATACTCTCAAAAGCTGGGTGCTACCAGGACCTCCTGGACAGCCAGAAGACTCATCATAATCGGATCCAACTATCTCACAAGAATTGTGCTCCGTTTCTCCACTGTATGTGCCAATGCTCAGAAAGTCCATTCCCAGTACCCTCACCAGAAAGGGTCCAAGGAGGTCCCTACAAGGGATGCTGTGAGATTTCAACTTGGCCCAAACAAATTCCTGACTTACACCTCGGGAAGGAATTTTAGGATGTGTCAAAAGCAAGCCATAAGTAAAGACTTATTATAGGACATCTAAGGTGTACACACCCCAGGGCAGATGGAGATGCCTGTCACCTTTCAGAGAAGATGAGTAATGCATCCAGGGTTGAACTCTCTGCCTATACGTATGATTTTTCTGGGAAAGAAATGTTCAGATTCCCAGACAAGTTTTTGAGAATTCGATCTCATGTCCATCGTTTGATATTTGGAAGTCAGAATATTTCTTCTTGGTTAGGCAGTATAGGCATAAATCAGCTGTGGGCACATTGTGTAGGACTCTGAATCTGGTGACATTTAAATTGATTGTGCTTTCGTTCTAGTTGGTCTGGTACAAGCTTGCGCTGGAGGTTTTATTCGTCTAATTAAAGAGACAAGCAAGCACCACTGGTCATTCTCATAGATTCAGCTCCCTGCTTATCTCTCTGCTATTAGATAGCCCAACTTCAACCTGAGCTGGTAGCCTTTCTTTTATTACCTTATTGAAAATTTTTGAAAATAATCCACAGGGGAGGTTATACCTGTAAAGGACAGAGTTTATGGAAACTCTATGCCTTCTACTCTGTTTTGCTGTGAACCTAACACTGCTCTAAAAGATAAAATTTTTTTAATGTAAAAAATCAATAAATTCAAGATTCCCATATTTTCCCACAATACTTGCCATAATTAATTTTAGTCAACATATTTCTGTATCACGAAATAAGAAAAGATGTCACAAAGGCTGCTTTCCTGCCACTTAACAAGTACTCCCAGCTCTCCAGTCAGAAAAGGGACGTATCTCACTGCTGCCCACTTTGCCTGACTGCCATGGTCACTGGCTACACCCCATAGCTGACACTACTTTTTGTGCTGGTTAGGATCTGTTGGTTATGAGCAACAAAAGTAGACTTCAGCAAACAAATAACAAAGGCAATCGAAAGACAGAAAGGAGGGGAAAGAAAAATGAGAAAGAGAGATGAGTCAGAGAGGAGGGAAGGGAGGATGGGAGAAGGAAGGAAGAAAGAAAATTAAATAAGAAAAATTCATCAATGAACTCTGAATTTCTCACACTGGTCGAAGGGATCGGATTTTCAGGCCTCAGAAAGGGCAGATCCAGGGTTCTTGACAACAGACAATAACAGTTCATCTCTCCAGAGTGCTCTCATCAGAGTCAAACTACTACTGTCTCCTACCTTCAGGCTGTTTAGTTGAAGATACAAATTCATAAGGAAAGAATGTGATTGGCTCGTTTTGAACCACAGGCCTACTTCTGCAAAAATTTAGTTGGAGGCTAGAAATGTGACAGTGGAGTAGTTTCTCTCTTACGCCTGAGCATTTGTCTTGGATTTACCCCTGTGATTTGCACAACTCATGCCCACAGTGAGAAAGGATTGCCCAAAGTTAAAAAGGATTTTTGCCAACAGAGAAAGGGGGAAAGATGATGGGATGGTCAGCTTAACAGATTCCTGCTATAATACTTAGTATGGTACCTAATACTTTACATGTCATTTTGTTGTAAATCTGTCTATAATTCTTGCTGAACTTGATTTTTGCAATGTCTATTAGAAAATTAAATACATAGAGCTCTCTCAAAAAGCATTTTTCAATTGCTAGCTTAAAGTATTAGCCATTCAAGTTATACTAACAGAGGTCCATTTGTAATATGGTCCAGTATTTTTAAAGTGATGATATACATTTGGTCCACCTAAATACGTAAAATCATTCTAATTAAAAGACTCATAATTTTAGGGTGGGAAGGAAACCTAGAGCTCACATTCCACTCTCTTTCCTCATCCTTAAAACCATGCCATCACGCCTAATCCACACATATTCCATCAAGAAAGGAACTTTCCCACAAGTTAGATGGTTTTATTTCAGTGAGACATGGAGTATATGGTTTGAAGGGGATTATTAATTTGAGAATTAAATGTACACCAATTAGGTTTATTTCCTTAGTAGCTGAGAAAAGGAGAGTGACCTGATGACATAGGCTTTCAGAACACAGGCTAAAGAGCCATAATCCCATCTATCCTACACGAGCCTACATCAGGATGTAAGATGGGAATAATAATATCTAGTTCATGATTGATGTGAAGACTAAATCCAATAATGCTTATAAGGTATTGGTACTGTTTATGGCATATTATAAAACTCAATAACCAGTATAGCTCTTATTAGATCTGATCTGCTATTTGATTTGATATGTGAATATTTCTAAGGGATATTTTACAATAGTCACGCAGATTATAAATAACCTAACAGAACAATCCTGTTGGAATCTGCTACTTTACTATCTCTGATCCTATTAACCATGTATTATCAGTCTTATTAATGATCACTATGCTATCTTTTACACAAATATTAAGCTTTGCCTTTTAGCTCTAGGCCTTTTACTCCTGTGCTCATTAACTTGGTGCTGTTATAAAGTCATTTTCTGTCACAATTTTTACTCCTCTAGGTGATTTTCTACTAGTAAGAACTCCTTAGAGTTAGCAAACGTGCCATAAGTGTTGCTTTATCTTTTATCACAAGTTGGGTGTGTTGTAACTCATTTAGCTTTCAAATTAAGCTGTAGGAATAAACACACCTAGTTTGCTGAACTTCAACAACCACTCTAAACCCCTGAGCTTCCTGTTCACCTTTTTCTTGTCCTTTTCCATTCTCTACAATCCTGAGGAAGAGTCTGGACATCAAAACCCACACAAGTGCTATCAGGGTTATCCAACTCCAGCACTGGAGAACAGTAGAGACATACGCTCTGGCTTTCCTGGCATTCGTCAATGTGGCACTAGTTTGGAGCACTCTGTAGACTTTTACTACTGTGCCAGGCCAACAAATTACTTTATCTTACCCTTCCCCAGTGCCAAGTCTTTCTAGACATGTTATGAATTCTTCACAATTAAAACGTGAATTTTAAAATCAATTGTCCTTTATGCCCTGGGTGGCAGGCATGCTGATATTGTTGTTGTTCTTATTATTATTATCATCATCACCATTTATTACTTATTATTATTAGTTGAATGGTGAAACTTAACAGCAGTGCACAATCTCTATCTCCAAGCTTTTTGCAAATGCTCTATCACTGAAACACAACTCTAGCCCCAAACTTTTTAAACATTTACTTGCCCATTTGTTCAACAAATATTTATCGAGTCTCTTCTTTTTTTTTTTTTTTTCTCGTTGATAGAAACAGTACAGGACAATGCAGATGGGATCTGTGCTCCAATATCTATAAAAACCTATAGTGGAAGACAGGTAATTGAATATGCACTTACACGAGAATAGCAAACTGCTGAGGAAGAGACTAAGACGCCGCAGATACCTAGAGCAGGAACGCGTCACATGGAGGATGTCAGGAAAGAATTCCTCAAGCAGTCTAGGATAGTGAGTGAGAGGTAGCAACACTAAAAGGAAAGTGAAGGAAAGAAAGAGTGAAGGCAGGAAAACTTGCGAACACATAAAGGCCATCGGGTGAATGAATATCTCACACAGCTCCCAGCACATAGTAAGCTTCAAGTAAGTAACTGCTGCAAGAATGAAAGAGGAAGGATGACTTATTCAAATAAAAAAAGAACTTACCGTGACTAGAGCAAAGTGTGCAAGGTGGGCAAACATAAGATAAAGCTGAGTGGATAAGCAGAGGCTGGATCAGGTGGCCCACAAAAGGAGTCAAAGCACTGCCTGCTTGGAGCAAGGGAAAGCCATTGAGAAATTTGTAACAAGACAGCAACTTTTAGGGTTTTGTTTTAGGACCACTACCGTGATCGTAGTGTGGAAAATGAATTGGGAGCTGTATAGGAGGTAAAAGTGGAGTAATTCAAGCCAGAGAGCACAGTGATGGGGATAAAGGCAAGAGGTGAAATCGCGTGGATCTGAGAAACAGCTTGGGTTGTGTGAAAACATCTTCAGACACTGGGCCAAGAGCAACGGCAAGTGAAGGGGGTCAGGAGGGATCTCAGGATCTTGGGCTCAGCTGTGAGGAGTAATTTGGGAGGAAGGGCAGGTTTGGAAGAGTGGCGGGAGCAAGACCTACATTAGTTTAGGTTGAAAAATTAGAGGGGAAAAGACGGAAGTGGAATCTAATGAAGGTTTGTTTTTTATTTTAGGAAGGTTTGTTCTGAAGGAAAAGAGAAAGAGAATGCAGTGGTCAAACAGAGAACGGGGGTCACTGGGAGTGGCTTAAGGATGGAATGGAAAGATGACCACAGAGAGCAAAGATAAGTGCTAGGAATGAATAGAGCAAGCCCTTCAAGAAAGACAAATACTTGGAATAAAGAGCCCCAGAGAGATCTGGAAGAAGGGTTAAATACTCCACACAAATGTGAAGGACAGCAGGATGGATACAGTGTGTGGGTGCAGAGAGAAGAGATTAAGATAGGAGTTTGAGGCAGATCGTGGCAGATGGCTTCTATTTTCCCTGTAACACCGAGAGGAGGGTCATCCCATGAGAGTTAGAAGGTGGCTGGCCAGGAAGTTGAAGCAAAATAGAAGATTGAGAGAAAAAAAAAAATGAGCATGTGAGGAAAATAGAGAAGGATCATCAGGCGGCATTGAGAGCCCTGGAGACTCGAGATCTGAAGGCCATTTGCACCCATCCTCAGAGCTGTATCATTGTAGCTCTTCTAGATTCAGAAGGCAGCTAGCTAGCCCTCACCTGGGCTCACAGGGAGGAGCCAAATGTACAGGTTAACAGAGATTCATGTAAAATTGACACAGTATATAAAATGACTACCCTCAATGCCCTGAGATAAGGAGTAGCGGAAGCAGCAAGGGGCTGACTTACACCACGCCACGGGGGCTCAATTCTCGAACCCACAATATAACAATATTGTAGGAAACAGTCCTCCTCCATGTCAGAGATCTAAATTTCTGTGAAAACTGTATCCTGTGAAAGAGTAACTTCACCGTGTCACCATGAATTGGAGAAAACATTTCACAAGAATGAAATTCCTAGACACCTCTAGAAAGACCAACATCTAGAAAACCTCTTACATTAGAAAACAGAGCTTCCCTCACTACCTCTAAATCCACATTACACCCACATTCAGAAACCCATCAGATGAGATCTGCAGAGAGAGAGGTCCAGACTGTCCACGACTTTACCAGAAAAGCAGCTGCGTTTGTTAGCACATCACAGAAGGAGAAGGCACCTCCTGATGGTGAGCAGCTGATCTGGGATGTACCCACAATAACAAATGTCCCCCCTGGAGGAAAAAAAAAGACATATCAGGGGACAAGAGCAGTAAACCTTTGTGGAACTCTAAAATTAATTGACACATGGTTTAAAGCCAAATCAAAATAATGTTTTTTAAAGTGCCTTTCCTAGAAACTCAGGCCAGAGAGTAGAGGAGGAATTTTTCTTTCATTTTCCTTCTCTGCCAGATGAGTAATTTCAGAACAACTGCTGAGTGCTGAACAATAAGACATTCAAGGACCAAAACTGGAGAGTCGTTTTTTTCTCCACAACACCCTCGGGTAGCTGTTCGCTGTCTCTGGCAGACAAAATTATTTTCCAGCCGGCTCCTGGAGGACCATCTATAAACAAATTAGAAATTTCAAAGGGTTTGTTTTCTGCCTTCTGGCTGCCAGTAGGGGCCGTTCCCTTTGTGTCCTTCATATGAAAAAGTAATTTAACAAAGAAAAAGAGAGAGAGCTCGCCTCAGTTCAAAACAGACAAGCATGTACACCCTCTTCCCTCCCTCCCGTCTTTCCCCTCTATCCATTGTCATGTCTGGTCAGTTTTCTGTCAAAACAACTTTTATTGTATGCAGCTTTCAGTCCTGCAGGCTCCGGGAGCTGGGGAGACAAGCTGTTTTCCTACAGCAATTCCATCAATAAGAAGAAAATGGGAAATGAGTACTGATTTATGGCTGATTCTTCATAACAAATAGCAGCGGTAAGTAAATGCCCACCCAGCTCCACAGGGAAGAAAAGGAAAAGTGTGTCCATTTCCCACCCAGCCCAGATTCAGACCCCAGCAAGCACAGTCTGAAAACAAAAGAGATCTTTCCAAGCGCTTTACAACAGCTTGTCAAGTAAGGCACAAGAACATATTTCAATGAAAAGAAAAAAAAAAATCAAGTCTGCCTCATGCTAATGCAGAGCCAGAGGTAAGCTGAATATCTGACGCTACTAAAAAACCTTCCTCCCCAAAATGTATTGGTTGATTAAAATCACCAAGTACGCAGGTAGGAGGAATGCATTTGTTTCACATGAGAGAGAGAAATGACAACTTTTTCCCCGTTTCCTGTGGAGGAAACTGAGGTCTAAACAGTAGGGGTGGTATGTCTATAATGACACAGCAAAGTATCTTGAAGACAGGACCAGGAGGCCAGGGTCACCGCTCCCTGTTTCATGTGGCCCAAAATCAGCATATGGAGAATGAGATGCTTTCCTGAGTTTTGGCATGAAAAGTCCATTTTCTCATTATCTTCGTTTTCATTCTCTGGGATTGATTTGGGGCTTGGCTGGCAGTCAAAAGCTGAAGAACAGGAGGTTCACAAATACAGCTATTTCTAGCATGCTGATACTCTCTACTAATCATGGTTTAAGTGGCATGCCAAATCTAGACTTTGCTTTCTAGGGCCCCATTCTGAGGCTTGCACTTTAAGGTGAAGAGGTCTTAAAAGCCTTCCTAGCATGGTGCATTTCATTTAAGGAAATTCTTGGCTTGGGAAAACCAATTTGAATCTATTGGGAGTATGCCAATAGAAAAAAAAATACTGTGTGGCCTTAATTTGTTTCGGGACATTTTTTAAAAACATACTTTTTGCATACTTTTACTTTCCAATTCTATGTCTGCAGAGTCTTTGGATTGTGCAGGTACATTTCTGGCAACAATATCAACTCTGGATTCAAAGAAAGAATGAAAAACGGTTTGTAGGGTGAGTAGGCTCAGGAGCAGTCCCAGCTCAGGTCCAGAATGCACACATGTGCATTTATGTGCTTGCATGTGTGTATGGCTGGGGCAGGGGGAGGGGAGCCCGCATCAGAGTGCTAGTGAACAAAGTGGAAATATAGGACAGAAATGTGACATCCCCATCCAGCTAAGACAATGCAACTTCCTTCTCTATTCCCAATCAAGCAAAATTTTCAGAACAATGTTCAGGTCATCCCAAACAAAGAAATTGTTTTCCCTCTGCCCAATAAAAATATTTTGACTCCTCACACGTGTGTCCTACACACATGCCCCAAAGTGTATGTTTGGGAGCCAGCTCAGAAACAAACATTATTTTAAATTCATTCATGTATCCCTAATTTGACTCCTGTGAATGCAATGAAGCCTTCCCTTTCTGCATATGTTAGAGAACTGCACAGTGTTGGAAGTGGAGGAGTCAAATTTCAACAGGCGTATTTATAGTTCTTGGGCTGAGATGATTGACCTGGGTTCAAATGACTAATAGAGAACAGACAAATAGTCCTTCCCTTCCCCCAATATCATCAAAGAATACAGTATTATGCTGAAGACAAGATGTAATAAGCCTCAACACGTGTAATCTAAGGGAGATGAAATATAAGTCACAGAGGGAGTCTAGGTAGTGTATTCAATAGCATACAGCAGTTTTACAAATTGTTTATTTCCTTCACCAGATGGACCTTTTTAAATTTCCTCTCTGTGTACCTTATCCTAATGGAAAACCCACCTGAACTGCTTCGGTGCCTGCACGGCTCTTTCTGGGATCCCGGCCAGACGCAGTGCGCGCAGGGTTAACGCCAGGCTTGAGCGGCTCTCTGCCCTGAGTAAGGTTATTAAACAGGAACATTTGACTCATAATTTGTTCTCCTCATGTTAAGTAGATTGCCATAACTCAGCTGTCCGGGATCTGTTTATCAATGCTCTGTGGCTTTCAGCAGCAGATATTTTATAACCACTAAGTAGATGTTCAGACCACTCATCAAATGAAAATCTCCTGTACTCAGAACTGGTGTTATCATCACAACCCACCAAGTGAAGAGCCCTGGAGAGGTAGTAACCCTGCCCCAGAGCCTATCAGGCTTAGCCAGACCCTCGTCCTGGGGAATTCCCTTCCACTAAAAGGCTCTAATAGAAACAGACCCACCCTCAGAAGACACTACGACGTTTCAGGGACTCTTCATTAGCCTCTACTGTCCCAATGAACTGACATTATCTTTATTTTATTATCTTCTTTCTTCTAATAGATGTTTTTGTATGCATCCTAATTCAAGGAGAAGTAAAAAAGAGAAGTAAGAAAGTAAGAAAAATAGAAATCCAGGTAAATAATTCTAAGGTGTTTCAAATTTCAGATTTTTCAGATTTGGAAATATTGCACATACATAATGAGATATGTTGGGTTTGGGACCTAAGTCTAACCATGAACTTCATTTATGTTTTCTATATGCCTTCTATAACAGCCTGAAGAGAATCTTACACAACGTTTTCAGTGCAGCTGTGTTCTGAATGCCATTCATCACATGAGGTCAGGTATGGAATTTTTCACTTATGGCAACATGCTGACACTCATGAAGTTTCAGATTTTGGAGCACTCCAAATTTCAAATTTTTGGATAAGAAATACTCAAGCTATCCAGTCTTTATTATGTTGATTATGGATGCCTGAAAACTAGACAATCTGAAGTTAATCCAAGAAATGATTACTGGCTCTGATATGGCCCCTCCATAAAAATCTGACTTTTGTTAGTCATTCTGGCGTTTCCCACTTAGTATATGAATTGTAATCACCAAAATGAAGGTAAACAGCAATTTAACTGCAGGATTTTGGCCAATGTTGAGGAATTAGTAATGAAACTAGATCGTAAGGAACCTATTAGAAAATATTCAAAATAGTACAGGAATAGAAGTGTTTATATTATTAAGTGAAAATTCCCACATGTTGAAAAAGTGCTTATGGTTCAATATTTTAAACAAGTCCTAGTACTTACCAGTTATATAAACAAACGAATTCCTTGTTTTGATTAAGCTTCTTTACCTGGGATACTGTTGCCTGGAACCAGGGAGCACTGAATAATCCCTATGCCAGTGGATAAGAGTAGGGTGCTCTAACTGGCTACACCTGGATCCCAGGGGAGGACAGAGACATTGCTAAAGGCCAGCCCCTCATGCCAACATGAAGTGAAAGGCTTTCCCAAAAGAACAGGGGCCACCGATAGTGGAGGATAGTAGAGGCAAGACTGGCAAACGCTCAGTCCTACCATCCTAAAAAGCCTCTAACTGCCCCTATTTTCTGTAGTTACCTTAATAACAGGGTATTATTCCTATCTGTATGACAACTGCTGAGATTCTCAAAAAGATAATGATTTACGATTAGAAGAAATAAGAAGGTTATTAGGAGAATCCTTTCATGATGAAGTTATTTTTAATATAAAATTTGAAGGAGAAACCTAAAGTAAGACAAATTTGGAGTTTGGGGTTGAAGGAACCCTAAAGGCAAAGCCTCATGACTCTAAAAAAAATTTGGAATATTCTGTTCTAATTCTGTGTGAAAAGGAACAAGATAACAACAACCAATGACAAAGTAGAACAATTCTAATAACATGCTATAATTTTAAGAAAGAAAATAAGAGAGAGCCACATTCATCCCAACTAAAAAAAAAAAAAAAAAAAAAAAAAAAAAAAAAAAAAAAAAAAAAAAAAAAAAAAAAAAAAGGCTGGAAAAACTATACTAAAAAGAAAAAACAAAAACCATCTGAAGAAGACCCAAAGACTCCCAAACAAACTAAGCTCCAGAGAAAATGGAACTCTTCCTAAGGAGAACAGTCTTCCCACTCCTCTCAGACCTGACAGAGCTGCAGGAGCAAGAGCAATCTGCCAAAGTCTTAGTAGACAAAATTCTAGTGAACTTGAGACAGTTTCATGTGGCTCGCACAACAGATTACAATTGGAAGGTGCTCCAGCCACAGAGCAAGGCTCCAACTACCCACTGTGTCTTCCCCACGACTCTTCACTGAGTGCTCAGGAGGAAAGGAGTTATACACCAAAAGCAAGCAGGAAAGATCCGACAGAGATGTCCCTTGAGGTTTACACACTACAGATTGGACACATTCACACTGTATGTTATTTCTTTGTATAATAAGATATTACACATTGTTTCTTTATATTATGTAGCATTTTATGTAATTATATGTAATATATATAGTATTACATAGCACAATATACCACGTATTATGTATATACACAAATATGCACATATGATTTCTTTAAAAAATTTGTCTAAGACAAAAAGACTAACAATGAATATGGTATGTGTAATATATATGCTAGTGAAATCTAAAATGACGAAGACTCCATGTGTAAGGATCATTGAAGGAATTATTCCATTTTGAGGTTCAAACCTGGTTCTTTGAAATAAATAACATTTTAATAATTCATACAACAAACTCTAGAACAATTACATAAGACATCTATAACACGGGAATTATAAAGATAATGCATAAATAAAACATTACAAACACAAATGCAATGCACTGGAAGGAAGTCAGGAAAGGAAGAACAGTTAGAACAAAGACCAAACGGATTAAATAAAAAAACAAACATGAACATGGGAGACTCAAATGCAACTCTATCAATAATTACATTAAATGTAAATGAACTAAACACACGTGTTAAAAGATAGAAATTATCAGCTTGGAATAAACACTGAAGAATAATTTTATGCTGCTTGTAAGAAACAGATCTTTGTTATGAAGGCCGCAGGAGTTGAAACTAAAAGCACGGAAGGAGGTGTAAACATGCCTGGTAGATATCTCCAGAGTAGGCTCCTATCGCTTTCTCCCTTGCTTGGACAAGCATGCTGCTCCTCACATCAAAAGCTGCAATCTAATTCCCCTCTCTTTGAACTGAGGCTGGCTTCAGAGGCTTGTTTAATGAACAGAATACAGCAGGCATGCCGTTCTGGAGCCTCGCAGGCTACTTTATCATCCACCTTGCAGTTTCTGCCTGAGATTCCTAGAAGGCCTGCTTTTTGGATGCAGCCTTTGAGAAAGCAAGCACTAGGCAGTGAGAAGCCTTGGTCCTCCCCTGTGAAATGCGCAAAAGTGGAGAAAGCGGGTAGGAGTTTACTGTGATGAGATCCCTCCACATGGGCAGAAACACTTGGAATAGAAATATTTCTGCGTAAAATTCCCTAACTCTGATTTTTTTTTCTTAACACATGGACTTAACCCTGAAGTACATGGTCAGCGGGAGATGGACAGGAACAGGTGAGGGAAGGGGTGCATCAGGACAGCCCCTTCTGACATCATTCCCACAACACCACTCTTTCAGGTATCCTTCTGAGACTATTAGGGAGAATTAGAAGTTTCTCCCCACTGGAATGCTCTAAAATAAGTTTGAGTAATGAAGTAATTAAAATAACTTCAGGGACCTTCGGCATCCAAAGTTGAAAATCCATTCACTAACCAATTTCCCACTCTAAATAATGTCCAGGGGTGTTGTCTGATGTAATATACGAGGCCTTCAGCGATGAGATTAAGTGAAACATTAAAATATCCCATAAAAATGCATAAAGCTATCCCAATAATAAAATGTCAACAATGTAGAAATTATTCAGATTTTAATATAAATACACACCCATTATCACATTAAAATTCAGAGATATAACATACCAAATATAAGTGAAAATCAAATTTTTTTTTTGCCCTTATGAGTAAATTTTTGAGAGTTAAAGTCAAAAAACATGGAAGTTAAACATCGGTTTTTCTTGTCCCAGCCAGTTAATCATCCACAATCACAAATTCTAAAAGTTCAAAGTCCATCCTCCCTAATTTAATATGAAGAATTTCTTGATGCCTCAGTAAAATTGAGTTTCCATCCTCAGCTTCATTCTGGGTTCTCTCTCCTTCAGATGGATGTGGTTCCTTCTGTAGTTCAAAAACAGTATTAGCTCAGTGCCAGTTTGCACTGAGGATCCTGAACCAATTCCTTATAACAATATGACTCTAGCCCTGGCTCCACAACTACTCAATAGTAAATAAGACAATCTCCAGTTTGTCTGTAGGAAAAGTAAATTCAGAAAACCCAGTTCTAAGGTTCGCCACAGGCCATAGAGCAAAGACTCAATGATCTTTGTTGTGGTACTGGAGATTGAACCCAGGGGTGCTTAACAACTGAGCCACATTCCCAGCCCTTTTTATTTTTATTTTGAGACAGGGTCTCGCTAAGTTGGTTGCTAAGTTGCTGAGGCTGGCCTCCAACTTGCAATCCTCCTGCCTCAGCCTCCCAAGTTGCTGAGACTACAGAGGTGTACCACCACACGTGTCTTAAATGATGTCTGAAGGGAAGAAAATAGAAAAATCTTGGTCTACCATCACCACCACCAAGATGATGCTTTTTTTTTCTGGAATCCCCAAGCTGTGAACTTATTTTTTTTTTAAGGGAGAAGGACAGTCAGAGAGAGAGAGAGAGAGAGAGAGAGAATGAATTTTATTTAATTTTTCATGGGGCTTTCGTTGCTCTGACACTTGGTTGTATGCATGATGCTAGGGTTTGATACGCTCATACTCGCACATGCCAGGCAAGTGCCGAAACCAGTGAGCCACTGCTCCAGCCCCACAAGCTGTGCACTCAAAATCAGCTGCGTGAAATTGCCTAGAAACATATTAATGTTGGTTCCATCCACTCGCCATTTCTGTGGGTGATCTCTCTTAACTTGCTGTCTCGTTTCTCAGAGCAGGGCATCCAAGACATTGCCGTACTGTTTCAAAGCTTAGAAATGTGAATGATGGAAACCCAGTCAGTCGTTTTCCTTTGAGCTGCACACATTTACCTTCCAATGTATTTAGCTACTTAGATGCCCTTACCTTTGGGTCGTCTGAGTTCCCGGAACTTCAGTGCTGCTTCAGGTAAGCACTGTGTCTTGTGAGAAAGCTCTCATCTGCTTCTGTCGTAACCTCTGCCTCTTCCATTAGAATTGCCTAGGGAGAAATTGTACCTCCACACTGAGATATCCAACTAGAAAAACACTCTCAACAGGATGTACACTTGTAAAAGAATGCAGTTGGACCCTCTCCCCCACACCATATATAAAAATTAACTCAAAACAGATCAAAGATCTAAATGCAAAAGCTGAAACTAAACGCCACCTGAAAGAAGTCAAACGCGGAAGACCACATGTTGTATGATTTAATTCATGTGTAATGCTAAGAATAAGTAAATCCATAGAGAAAGACAATAGATTATTGCTTCCAAGAGGGTTGGGAAGGAGAGAGATGGGGAGTGATTGCTAATACACAGAGAGTAGCTTTTAGGAGTGATAACAATGCTCTGAAAATAGTGGTAACGGTTGCCTAAGCTTATGGATATATTAAAATCCACCAGGTTTTACACTTTAAAAGGGTGAATTTTATGATGCATGAATTATACTGCAATTGAAAGAAAAATACTCTTAAACACATTTTTAAACCAAAGCTGCTGCTGTTATTTCAGAATCCTGTGCCTCTGTGGCCTGATGAAGAACAATACCATTACCATTTCTTTTTCCCCCCATGGGGCCAGGTTACTTTATTTATTTATCTTTTATTCATTAAACATGGTCTTACAATTAGGAGGGATTCATCATCAAACAATCAAGAACAAAAGAATAATGACAGAACAAGCCAAGGCTGGTGCCATTCAATGGTTTTCCCCTTGGGTTCCCCATAGTTCCATGTTTCCCCCCTACTTAAACCCCAAGTTATTTGGACTTCTCATGGAACTCAGAGGTTCCCCTCTGA
>PVKS010023395.1:0-21217 GCA_004027875.1 Aplodontia rufa
CCCAGCTGCACCCATACCTACACGTAGGGTCACAAACAGACCCCAGATAGGTGACTCAGGAGGAACAGTGTTTATTGTGCAGCTACTATATACTGGCCAGTGCATGAGACCCTGCTCATATTCTCTCATTTAGTCCTCAGCAGTTCTGTAGAAAGACAGAATGCCTATCATTTCTTCCTGAAGGGGACATTAGTCTCACACCAGGCCAGGGGCTGAGCTCTAGACTTAGGGTCTTTCTTCTGTGCCCTGCTGGTTCACAAGATTCCCCCAGATTATCATAGAAGCTCCCCCCCTTTTTTTTTAAGAGAGAGGGACAGTGAGAGAGAGTGAGAGAGAGAGAGAGTCAATTTTATTTAGTTTTTCCTGTGGCTTTCGTTGCACCGACACTTCGTTGTGTACGTGGTGCTGGGCTCGAACCCGCGAACACATGCGAGGCAAGCGCTGTAACCCCAGAGCCACCACTCCAGGCCCAGAAGCCCATTTCTTAAACGGGCCTCTGCTAGGAGCTGACCCTTGCTGCGAGGATTCGGTTGCAGGTGGTGTGTGAGGGAAATGCTGTCTTGAGAATCTGGCAAGAGAGGGGATGAACCAGGACAGGCTGGAAGAAGGAAGCCAGGCAAGGGGAAACGTGGGGCAAGGCCCTCACTGCCGAGGGGGGTGGGAAGGTGAAGCACCCTGTCTACCCTCCGTGAGTTGCCTGGAGGCGTGGAGGGGAAAGAAGAGCTGACTCCAATCGCCGGAGGGAAACTTCTGGAACAGGTCACAGAGCCAGCTGTTAACAACAGCACCTGAAGCTGGGGAGGAACACACAGAACCGTTAAAGCCAGCGGGGCTCCCAGGGTGTCTCAGCTTCACCAAACCTGGAGGGGCGGAAGGAGCGCTGAACCTGAGTGGGAGGTGTTCAGTCCGGCCCTGATGGTCTCTGTGCAACCCAAGGGCCCTGCCTCCTCTCTCTAGTGAGGGACTGGACTGGACCCACCCATTCATCCATCCCGTGACTGTGTCCTGTGCACTTCCGTGTGCCAGTATCCTCCTGGGTCTGGGGAGACATCAAGGAACAAAAAAGGCAAATATCTCTGCCCCACGAAGCTCCCATTTTAGTGGAGAAAAGATGACAGGGACAGAAGAAATATGTTATATGATATATTAAAGGGTATGAATGCTGCACAGACAAAACAGGGCAGTGGGGCTGGCAGATCTGGACTGGGGGCAGTTACAGTTTTAAATAGGATCATAGAGGGTGACATTGGAGCTAAGACTGAAGCGGGGATGCCTGGGGGAAGAGCTTTCCAGGGTGAACAGACAGTGCAAAGGCCCTGTGGTCGTTTGGAGGACGGGGCAGCTGAATGGAGAGACCAGGAGAGCTGGTGAAGGGCCAGGGTCTCAGAGCTCCCAGCTTAGCGGGAGGGCTTGCATTTTTACCAGAGGGGAAGTGAGCAGCCCTTCTAGTAGAGGGGGACATGACCTGTTTTCAAAGTCTCTGTGGCTGCTGGGTTGAGAAGAGGCCACAGCAGCAGGGGGGAAACAGCCCCTCCTATGTGGAGCTAGCGACCACCAGGGGCTGGGTGGACCACAGGCCAGGGCCAGGCCTTCAGCTCACCCCTGACCCTCTTTCAACTGGCTTGGGGGAGCTCCCTTTCCTGGGCCCAGACTCCCTACCCACCTCCCTGGGGTGAGGGTACCAATGACAGCACCAAGTTCAGAGTCCCCACCTCCACATGACTTGGGCACGTTTACCCCTAGTCCAGACTGAAGTCTCAAGATAAACAGCCACAGCAAATGCACACAGAGCAGACCCTTCTGTGAAGGGTGAGCCCCTCCACACCCTTCCCTGTGGCTCCCAGGGGTCTTCCCTGTCGGCTTTGCCCCTGTCCCCCAAGCTGCACCAGCATTTATTATTATACCTTCCATGAAGAACTGGAAGGGGTCTTAGAGGGCCTCTGTGACACCCTCCTGTTCCACGTATGGGGAAACGAGGTTCAGAGGAAGCCAGCAGCTCGCACAAAGCCACCAAAGAGTTTCATTGGACTGACCTCATTTAGGGAGGCCCGTGATTTTCCATCCAGCGGTTTTCCCACTGCATCCGAGCATCTGTCCCCTTCCTGCCTTGTTAAACAGGCCATTTCTAGGAACCCTGAGCTGGGGGCTGGTATTGGCTCTGCCAGACTGGCCTATGATATCATCCTCAGGGCCTTGATATTCTTTGCTCTAAAATGGATTTTTTTTTTTAAACAGAGAAGGTCAGTGAGACAGAGAGAATCAATTTTATTTAGTTTTTCATGTAACTTTCGTTGCTCTGAGACCTTGCTGTGTACATGGTGCTGGGGTTTGAACCCACGTCCTCACACAGGCCAGGCAAGCGCCGTAAACGCTGAGCCACCGCTCCAGCCCCTAAAATGGACTTTTAAATTTTCCTTGTAATTGTAAACAAAACAGTTAACATTTGGAAAAAAATACAGATTGTAAGCCAGCCCAGGCCCAAATCTCTGTTGGCTGCCAACAAATGATATAAAAACTAAAAATCCTTAAACAACACACCTATTAACTTGGCAAAGAGAAATTAAAGTTGCCCAAGCCAATGTTGGCCTGGCGGGATGGAAATAGGAACATTGGCCCATAAATTCTCCACAGCCCTGGAGTTTGGGCTAGCGCTTGGGAACTCAGTCCAGCAAAATGCAGCAGCAGATAGTGGCAGGGAGAAGGAGCCACACCCTTCAACCTGGCAGGCTATCACACATTGGGAGATCAATCTCAGTGACGCAGCACAAATGGGGAAAAGCAATTTGCACTAATATGGAATGCACAAAAAATAATGGAAAAGATCCAAGCTGGTCATTAAGACATACAACTTATATACGAAGGACTAGCATCCCATGCTACAGAAGCACCACTAGGGGCTGGAGCAGTGGCTCAGCGGTTGCGCACTTGCCTGGCACGCGTGAGGATACTGGTTCGAATCCCAGCACCATGTGCACAACAAAGTGTAAGAGCAACGAAGGCCACGTGAAAAACTAAAGTTTATTCTTTCTCTCTCTCTTTCACTGTCACTCTCTTTCTAAAAAAGAGAGAGAAAATTACCTCCCTGGAAGGTAGCCCCAAATAGATATTCCATTTCCCAGCATCCCTTGCAACTAGGTGTGGCCTTATGACCAAATCTTTAGCAACGGACAAAGTCATATGTGACAAACATAACAGAGATGGAGTATATCCCTCCTGTGCCCTCCTTCCTCCAGCTGACTGGAATGCAGATGAGGTAGCCTGGATTCCTTGTTATCATGGGATCGCTGCCCTGGCTCCCAATCGTCTACTTCTAAACTCTTTACTTGAGAAATTGAAGTAACTGGAAGTGTTTACATCATTGTTAATTCAAGTTTTTTGCCACTAATAGCTACATCAAAGTTCAACTGATACAAACACAGGGAGAAAATGTTCAGTGGAAAATAAAAGTGGGTGTTCTTCGTGGATTATAGCTGTGTAAGTTACACATTGGTAGAACAATTGTGATCAAGCGGGGAACCATCAATAATACAGGGATGGTGCTAATTGGATTTCTTCCTCCTTTAATTCGGTTCAGATGAATCACTCAGGTGAGGGCTGGTTATGCTGAGGTGAGAAGTAACTCCGAAATCTCAGGGGCTCAACACAACTCAATTCTTGCTCGCTCTTCCTGTCCGTTGTGGGTGGGCCGGAAGGAGGCTCTGCTCATTGTAGTCAACAGGCCATCAGGAGGACAGAAAAGCTGGGTCAGAAGGAATGAAAGGGTCATGGTGCATTGCAGTGCACTGACTGATCCAGTTCCAGGACAGTGCTGCCCCGCTCTCCCGTGCTGAGCTGGGAGGCTCTGGAATGAGCAGAACTGGCGCTCAGGAAGCCTAGGTTTCTGATGCCACCCTGGGTTAAGTCCTTACCACTGATTTGGACTTCAGGGAATGGAGCCAATGACCACATGTCACCTGGAAAGTCCCTAAAGTGCTCCCTAAGGAGGAGCCTCTTATGCCAAAGGAGGAGGCTCTGACCAGAGCAGGGGTCACTGCCCCTGCAGCCAACAGGAGTACAGCCCAGCAGTGCTTTGCCTAAGCACCATCGCTCTGGTGGCCTCTGGGAGGGGCAGGGGTGGGGAGTGGATTCCTCCCCAGGTCTGTGCCCAAAGCACCCTTCCCTGAGGGCACAGGATGGTTTTTAGTAAGAGGCTTAGAGCAGCCCAGCACTGGGCTTCCGGCCCTCCCACCTCTCAATTCCTCAGGGAAGAGATGAGGGAGCCCCACTCTGCTCCCTGCAGCTCTCCCTCCGCCCCCCACGCACTCCCTCCAGTTCTGCCTGTGTCTGGGGTGCGGGCGCTCTGGTTTCATCCAATCAGGAGCTTCCTAAAGACTTGTGCTACCTATCACCACGCTTCCCAGGGCTCAGCCCTGTGACAGGCACATGGAAGCCACTGAGACTGGAAGGAATACCTGCTTGTCCTCAAGGAGTTTACAGCCACATCAGGAATATAAAGGCTGTACTGGGGACTGAACCCAGGGGTGCTCTACCATGGAGCCACATCCTCAACCTTTCCTTTAATTATATGTAAATATATTATATTATATATAATATATATGTATATATATATACATATATATATATGAAAAAAGACTCAATTTTATTTAGTTTTTCATCTGGTTTTCATTGCTGTGACACTTTGCTGTGCATGTGGTGCTGGGGTTGGAATCCGCTATACCAGTCAAGCACCACAACCACCAAGCACCGCTTCAGCCCTCCTTTTATTTAATCAATCAATTTATTTATTTATTTAAAGAGAGAGGGACAGAGAGAGAGAGAAAGAAACAATTTTATTTAATTTTTTCATTTGTCTTTTGTTGCCCTGACACTTTGTTGTGCTGGGGTTCAAACTGAAGTCCTTGCATGCCAGGCAGGCGCCACAACTGCCAAGCCTCCACTCCAGCCCCCTTTTTATTTTATTTTGAGACAGGGTCTTTGCTAAGTTCCTGAGACTGGCCCGACCTGGAACTTGCAATCCTCCCACCTCAGCTTCCAGAGTAGCTGGGATTACAGGTGTGCACTCTTGTGCCTGGCAGGATATTTTTTTTTCCTGGAAGGCCAACTTCTAAAAATTATTTCACAAATGTTTATGCTATTAAATTTTTGCTTACCAGGGCTGGAGTGGTGGCTCAGTAGTTACGGCGCTTGCCTGGCATGCATGAGGACGCGGGTTCAAACCACAGCACCACGTACACAACAAAGTGTCGGAGCAACGAAAATCATGTGAAAAAGTAAAAATTGATTCTCTCTTTCTCTTTCTTGCTCATTCACTGTCTCTCTCTCTCTCTCTCTCTAATTGTTTTTCATGCATCCACAGTGGTCATCAGTGCAACCGAAGCCAAGCTTCCCCTCCCTGGAGAGTGGTAGAACTGCACCTATAATCCCTCTGGTGGGAGCCTCCTCCTTTGGCATAAGAGGCTCCTCCTCAGGGAGCATTTTAGGGACTTTCTGGTGACATGTTGTCATTCTCTCCAATCCCTGCAGTCCAAATCAGTGGTAAGGACTTAACCCAGGCTGGTGCCAGACACCAGGCTTCCTGAGCGCCAGTTCAGCTCAATCCAGAGCCTGCTCGGCATGGTAGAGTGGGGCAGTACTGTCCAGAAGCCCCTCTGCCACAGAGGGGACAGCTTGGCCTGGAGGGGAAAGGGACTCACTCAGGATCATACAGCAAGTTAGGGCCAAAGTCCAGACAAAACCTAGATCTCCTTACAATCACACCAGTGACAGGGTGCTTTATAAACATGTGGACCCCGAGTAGGTGTGCCTGCCCTGGCATTGCATGTGGCCTGTGAGCCTTTATTCCAATGCCCATGGAGTCCCATGTGTCCATGGAGACTGAATCTGCTCTCTACTCCTTCAGCAGCTACTGCCTGAAGTGGGGGTCTCCACAGTGGGAGGGCATTTCCATCAGAAGTCCCCCAGCACCCAAATGCTCCTCCCAGGAAGTGGACATCTGCCACCTGCTGGCTGCCCACAGCCAGACTCTCCACCTCTTAGCAGAACCTCCCAGCCTGAATCCAGCCGGGAGGCAGAGGCCCAGCTCATCTTGGAGGCCAAAGGGGTGCAGCCCGTCCCCCTTTCCTGAACTGGTAGCTGGGCGATGGGCACCAAGCCTTCTTGGCCAGTAGAGTATTTTTCTGCCCAGGATTTTATTTCTTAAATCAACATATGGTAAAACTCATGACTTTTGTTTTTGGAATACAGTTTTAGGAATTTTAGCACATGCTCTGCTTACATGCTCAGATTCACGTCACCACTGTCACGATCAGTGTTTTAGTCAGCTTTGTATCACTGTGACCAAAAGACCTGACAAGAACAAGAACTTAGAAGAAGGAAAGTTTGGGCTGGAGCGGGGGCTTGGTGGTTACAGAGCTTGCCTGGCAGGCATGAGGTTCGAACCCCAGCACCACGTACACAGCAAAGTGTTGGAGCAACAAAAGCCACACGAAAAACTAAATAAAAATTGATTCTCTCCATCTCTCTCACTGTCCTTTGCTCTTTAAGAAAAAAGTTTATTTTGGTTCGTGGTTTCAGTTCAGTGCATGGTTGGCCAACACCATAGCTCTGGGCCCGAGGTGAGGCAGAACATCATGGTGGAGGGGTGTGGTGGAGGAGAGCTGCTCAGCTCATGGCAGCCATGAAGGAGAGAGGCAGAAAGAGAGTGGGCACCACTCTGATCACCAGGCAAAAAATATAACTCCCGAAGGCACACCCCCAGTGACCCACCTCCTCCAGCCCCGCCAACGTGCCTGGAGTCTGCGCCCAACGTAGCAGTCCTCTCGAATTATTAATCTGCCGGGTGGATTCAGGCGCTGTAAGGTGACAGCTCTTGTAATCTCGTAATCTATTCATGTCATCTGTGAACATTCCTGCATTGCATTGTCTCACACAGAAGCTTTCAGGGGACACTTCGTGGTTTTTTGTTGTTTTTTTTTAAAGAGAGAGGGAGGGGCTGGAATGGTGGCTCATTGGTTGCAGTGCTTGCCTGGCATGCACAAGGACCCGAGTTCAAACCCCAGCACCACGGACACAACAAAGTCTCGGAGCAGTGAAAGCCACATGAAAAAAAATTAAATAAAAATTGCTTCTCTCTCTCTCTCTCTCTCCCCTCTGACTCTATCTCGAGAGAGAGAGAGAATCAATTTCATTTAGTTTTTCATCTAGGTTTTTTTTTTTTAAGAGAGGGACAAAGAGAGAGAGAGTCAATTTTATTTAGTGTTTCACATGGCCTTCATTGCTCCAACACTTTGCTGTGTACGTGGTGTTGGGGTTTAAACCCAGGTCCTTGTGCATGCCAGGCAAGTGTGCCAACTGCTGAGCCACCGCTCCACCCCTCCTCCCTCTTTTTTTTTTTTTTAAAGAGAGAGAAAGACAAAGTGAGAGAAAGAGAGAATCAACTTCATTTAGTTTTTTTTTTTCATCTGGCCTTTGTTTCTCTGATGCTTAGCTGTGTGCGTGGTGCTGGGGTTTGAACCCGCGTACTCCATGCATGCCAGGCAAGCGCTGCAACCACTGAGCCACCGCTCCAGCCCCCAGGACACCTCATATTTAAACCGTAATAATCAAGATGCTGAATGGTTTTGTCACCCAAAAAACCTTCCCTTAAGTGATGCCTTTCCTTGCCCAGGATCTTGACCTGAAGGGAACAATAGGGAGCAGTGGGGAAGGTGACAAATTGTTCACAATGTCCAGGTGCCCTGAGGTGGTAGGGTCAGCTTGCCTTAGCTGAGCCCACTCTGGACATGACTCCCCCTGCGTCCCCTTCCACTAGCCTTGCCTGCTTCTGGCCACTTTCAACCTCAGGTCCATTCAAGGTCAGTTCCAGGGCCTACCTGACTTGTCCTGATGAATTCCTTTCTTACTTGAGTTGGACAGAGCTTTCTTGTTTTAATTTCCGTGGATCTCCTTGTGGCTGTTGTCTGCGTTTGGAAGCCCTGATTCCTGGTGGATTCAGGTGGGCTGGGGATAGGAGTGGGGCTCCCCACACAGGAACAAGGAATTTGTGAGGATATCCTGGGAAGGAAAGACCCTGCAGCTGGGAGGTTACCTGGGGACTGTCCCCTTGGCCAGGCATTTCAAGGGGGTGCTGACCGAAGCTGGAGCCTCCCCCAGCCCCCTCTCCACAGCAGCTCCATCTCTCTCTTGTCGGATCTTAGTGGTCCCCCTGTAGCCTCCAGGCCGGAGACTAAACCAGCTGCCTTTCCCTTTGCTAAGCAAAGCGGGAACGCAGAGCTCCTGCTGGGAAAATCTGGGGGAGGGGGATTATTTTCAACTTGGGGCCCCCTGCAGGCTGGAGCTGGGGGCCTTGTGGGGGTGGTGGGGGCGAGGGTGGCTGCCCAGCTCCTCCTTCCTGGAGGTTGGCGGGGAAGGTTTCCATGGAAACGGCAGCTCAAGCATCTCCAGAGATTTGGGGAAAAACTGACTCTAAAAAATCACCATCTTCGTGCCGGGGGTGGGGAGAGACAGAGTAGCTTGGTGGAGAGACAGGAGAGGAGCCTCTGGGGAGAGGGTCCTGTGCGGAGACAGGTGACTGGCTCACATCCCTCCCCATACCTCAAACCCCACCTTGCACTCTCTTTCCACCTCTCCTGCCCCTGAAAGAAGTCTGCCATGCTGTTCCCCCACACCACCAAATATCTCCCATTACCTCCCCTCCATCCCACCTCATCAGAGCCCCTTTCCTTCCTCTCCCCTAGACCCCTCCTCCTCTCACGGCAGACCCAAGCTTCTGCTACTCCACCCCCCAGCCCTCAGCTCACTGGCCCCTGTTACAGCCTTGGGGAAGGAGGGAGACACAGGCGTGGGGACTCTTGCTGGGGAGTTAATCAAAGTGTCTGCAACTTCTCATATTCCCGTCCCATCCCTGGGGAGATTTGAAAGGGGTGAGGACCAATCTGCCTTGGACGGATGGAGAGGCAGCCTCACGCATGCCAGCCTTCAGGCGTGCACAGACATGAAATCAACCGGAACACTCGTTTTTAAAGCTACTTTTCCAGCAGTTTTCCTCCCTAGCTGGGGTCCCCTTTCTCTGACAGGAATCTCCCCAAATTCCTGGTACTTCAGTGACTCTTCTGAGAAAAGGAACTCATTTTTTTTTTTTTACAGGCAGACCCGGTTCCACAAAGGCAGACATTCATTCATTCATTCATTCATTTGACATTGATTGTGTTTATTTTGTGCCAGACGGTTCTCAGTGCTGGAGACACAGTCTTGTATCCTGGGAATAGGTGTAGTGTTTGGAGACAGACAAAAATTCCAACCCTCGTGGAGCTTACACTTGGGTGTGGGGGCGGAGGGGGAGAGAAAATAAACAAATATATAAGCAAAATAATCATTTTAAAGGTAATGAAACGTTCTGGAGAAAAATAAAGCAGGAAGAGGTGGAAACTGTTGGGATGTTGTACAGTTTTTTTAAAAGGTGCTTAGGTAGTGGCTTGGTGAAACCTGATTCTTGCTAAGGAGGAGCAGGAGGTGATAGAGTGAGTCAGGCAGATTTCTGAGGAAAGAACACTGTAGGAAGAAGAAACAGCACGGGCAAAGCCCTGAGGTCAGGGTGTGCCTGGCCTATACAGGAGGACAGTGTGATTGGCCTGGAATGGGGGAACGGGAGAGCAGATGGGGTGAGGTGAGAAGTAAGGGCGTGAGCAGGTGTGTAAAGAGTGATGGGATGCCCTGAGTTTGGCAGGCCACCGTAGGGGCTTTTTGCTGGAGTGTCAAAGACTGCCTACCATGTGATCATATTTTGCGTACACTCCGGGCCTCCTGAGCTGAGGTAGGAGGAGCTACAAAGCATCCTCGGTCTTCCCACACCCTGATCACTCCCGATGAAGAAGCAGAAGCCTTCACCTTAGGACCCCACTTCGTTCTCCATATCCCCCTCCCCACTTGAAGTCAGACTCGAGCTCAGTGCTCAGTATGAGTGCTTGTGTTGATCACAACCCAGAGGAACTCAGGGGCTGTCCTAAGGCCACATGTTCAGGACTCCCCCACCCCCAGAGCGACCTCTGCCCTTCATTTCCCTTCCGCCCCCAGGGCACCCGCAGCGTTGGATGTGGGGCGCTGCAGCAGCGTCTGTATAATTACGGTGATGATTTCCCAACATGCGGCTTTCCCTTCTCTTATCACCTCCCAGTGCGAAATAAACCGTTCAATAATTAATTGACAAAGATGAACTTGTTGTCCTCAGCCGGGCTGGGAGGGAGGGGGGTGGCCACAGCCTCCGCAGACAAATGATGTGAGAAGTAATTGCCCTAGGAGAGGAGGCGAGAGGTATTAAGATCAGATTTGCAAGGTCCCTTCCGAGAGCCCATGGGCACCGAGAGACAGCAACTGCTGGGATTTACGTTGCTAATTCATCACTAATTAATGCTCCAAATTGGGCCTGACAGGAGTAGAAATAAATGCCAAGGCATCTGCAGAGACCGAGAGACAGAGGCTTGGAACACAGGGACAAAGAGACAGCTCAGGAGGTGGAGAGAGATGCTGGGACCAGAGCACAGGGGCTGAGACTGGGTTCCGTGTCTTTGTCCCCAGCTTCAGGTGTGGCTGTGATCGGTCCTTTCTCTTCTCTGGGCCTCAGTTTTGGCATCAATAAAATGGAGTTGGGAAATGATGTCCAGAGAACCTTCTAGATCTGAAAATGCCATCAGTCCTGACTCTGAAAGAGATCTGGAATTGTGTGTGTGTCTGTACACGCTCCACTGCCAACACCCTTATCCAGGCACCATGGTCTCTTGCCTGCATTGCTGCATCTGCTTCTCCCCTTCTCCCCGCTACAATCTATTTTCAGAGATCTTCTAAAACAAGCCAGTTCATGCTTCACATCTGTGTGACTCTTTCATCTCACCCAGGACAAAAGCTAGAGCTGCAAGGCAGTTCCAGAAGCCCCGCAGCATGTGGCTATGGCCGCCTTGCCTGCTGCAGCCACGCTGGCCTGCTAGCTGTTTATGGAGCATGCCTGCCACTCCTGCCTCCGGACCTTTGCACCTGCTGTTCTCTTGGCCTGGGAAGTTCTCCCTGCGCATTTTCACATGGTTCACGCCTCTTTGTTCAGGTCCCTGCTTGCCTGCCCAGAGAGGCCTTCTTGGGCCACTCCATTCTGGTTGTCTGCCCTCCTCCTTAGTTACCACTTGCCAGATGGACTGCTCTGTGTGTTGTCCATCTTTCCACTCTTTAATGTCACCTCCAAGTGTAGGGACATGGTCTCCTTTGTCCATGGGTGGATCTCCGGCTTCTAACTCAGTGCCAGGCACCAGGAAGGTGCTTGGTAAATAGCACGAAAAGAATTCTAGGATTCATCCCCAGTGGCCCCCACCAACTCTTTTATTTCATTTTTTTTTAAGAGAGAAGGACAGCGAGAGAGAGAGAGAGAGAGAGACAGAAAGAATCAGTTTTTACTGAATTTTTCACATGGCTTTCGTTGCTCTGACACCTAGTTGTGTATGTGGGTGCTGGGGTTTGAACCCGTGTACTTGCGGATGCCGGACAAGGACTGTAACCACTGAGCCACTGCTCCAGCCCAACTCTTTTATTTTTATTCGGAGACAAGGTCTTAGGGACTCACTAAATCGCTGAGCCTGGCCTTAAACTTGTGATCCTCTTGCTTCAGCCTCCTGAGTTGCTGGGATTACAGGTGTGTGCCTGGCATGAGAGAATGATTTAAAAAGGCAAGAGATTGAAAAATAAAAGAAAGGGGAGTCAGAGCAGGAGGAGTTGGGGAAGGGTAGGCCAGCAAAGACAGGTAGGCAGGGAAGACAGGACTAGAGGGTGACTAGGCACTCGGTGATGTGTACTGAGAGCCTCAGGAGAGCCCCAGACCTGTCCCCTAGCCTCTCCCCAACCTGCCTACTGCTGCTAGTGGCACAGAAATATTCTGTGTAGGTTCCTTCCGAATATATCAGCAGTGCAGCGCAGCGCGGTCTCCCTGGCACCTCCCCCTAGTTTAGGAGGGGACACGAAGCCATCCAATTGCTACACAATAGGGGCCAGTTAAGCAAAATGGAGTCTGTCAATAGAGTGGAAAATTAGGCAGGCATTTAGCAGGCTGCGATGAGAACTCTGTCGATACTTGGAGCTGCGTATGAAACGCTGCCACGGGAGCCTAGGAGGCTGTGGTGTCAACCACGTGGGGCTCATTTTCCCACTTGCGTTTATGCAGCTCTTGCTGTGTGCTCCATGCCCTGCTGGGCCCTGGAGGCTCTGTCAGGACATGCACAGTTGGGCCAGGAGGTGCACACTGACCGGAACTGCAACTGTCTATCTGCAGGGACAGAAGTCCTCTATTAAACCCCGACCTCACCTCCAAATGGCTAGGAGCTTGGGCAAGGACACGAGGCTGTTCAAAGATTCCTCTCTCCCTTGTGGAACTTTGGGAATCATCAAGCCCTGAGTTCAGAGCCTGGAGTTCTTCTGCCAGTATTTCTTCAATAATAATAATAATAATAATAATAATAATAATAATAATAGGGGCTGGAGTGGTGGCTCAGTGGTTTCGGTGCTTGCCTTGCAAGAATGAGGACCCAGGTTCAAACCCCAGCACCACGTACGCAACTAAGTGTTGGAGCAACTAAGGCCATGTGAAAAACTAAATAAAGTTGTTTCTCTCTTTCTCTGCCTCTCTCACTGTCCCTCTCTCTTTAAAAATAATAATAATTATAATAACTATTATTATAGAAACAAATACTGTTATTAATTATACAAGGACATATAGACTAATATATATGTCAGACGGCCTGACTCATCTCTACCAACTCTGAGCCTCAGTTTCCAAAAGTGTGAATAAGGATAGCAGGCACCTATCTCTTAGCATCCCGGAATGCAGCAGCTCCTGCTTCTGGGGAGCTCAATACCAGCCACTGCAAATGGAGCACTTGTTGAGTGCTCTAATTTGCTAGGGTTG
Organism: Aplodontia rufa; assembly: GCA_004027875.1. Taxonomy (NCBI): domain Eukaryota; kingdom Metazoa; phylum Chordata; class Mammalia; order Rodentia; family Aplodontiidae; genus Aplodontia; species Aplodontia rufa. The sequence continues at coordinate 12,938 of PVKS010023395.1, forward strand.
TCATAATAAAATGTCACAGATGGGGTGACTTTAACAACAGAAATACTCTTACAGTTCTGGAGGCTGGAGCTGAAGATCAGGGTGTGGACAGGGCCAAAGAATGCAGCCTAACAGAAGCCCGGAGGGAGACCTGGAGTAGATTTTCCCTCCCGGCCCTCAGAAGCTCTGATGAGACCTAGCTACTAGGGATCAGAAGTAAGTTGGGGCTGTTACGAGGGTTATTTTAGTGCATAGAGTTATTTTTGTGCAGACCAAAAATCAGCTGGTCATTTGAGCAGCTTGTGGAGAGCTGGCATGTGGCTCTCACCTTCATCTGAGTTCTGACAGCTTACAGGGGCCTTGCAGGTTTGAGGTGAGAAGGGGGTGGGTGGCCTAGACTGGGTGGTCTAGACAGGAGGTCCAGCGCTCTCCCCTCCCCTCACACCCGACTCCTCTATCCGCTACAGCCACAGAGTTAGAAAGTTCTTGGGCAGTGGTCTGTGTGAGGACACTGGCTGTGGCAGAGAGGGGCTGTCCATCCAGCTCCGGGGTGAGAGGATTTGAGGTATGCTCTTCCCCCATCCTGAGTAGCAGTGAGCCGGAACCCCTGATCTTAGTCTCCTGGGAGTGGGAAGGGAGCCTAGGAAAGGCTCCCTGGCTGCCCCCACCCCTTCCATGCCCCTCCACCATGTCTGTCTCCATCACACCAGGGCGTGGTACTTGGGCTCAAGTTGAGAGACAGGAGCCCTGGTGGAGAGCATGCTGGTCCTGCTGGACAGGTCTCCTACTGTCTCAGGAGGCCCATTTGCATTGCTGTAGAATGGGCAGCCCCTCAGAGGAGGGGGAAGGCTGTGGGGAGCACAGGTGTGCACACAGTGAAGAGAAGAAGGCTTCATGTCTTCTTCCTCTCCTGCATTTCTGGGCCTAGATTTGTCTTAGAGGGGGTACCATGAATTTCTTTGTGGGGAAGGAGAGAAGGGAAGCTTCCTATTCCACCCCCACCTCACCTGGAGCTCATTTCCTTCAGCCCCATGGAAAACCCCAGAGGGCCCAATAGCACTGGAAGGAGACAAAGTTGTGGCACTTTTATGTCCCTCCTCATGTGATGCAGATTCACAAGCATGAATCCCCCAGCTACACCTTCTACTATGTGCATTTTTTTTTCTTGTAAAACCCTTCCCTTCCCATCCCCCTGGAGGAGGCCAGGCTGTGATAACTGCTAAATGGATTCCTTCCCCAGCCCATGGCTGGTGTAAGCCAGGGAGGCCCTGCCCCAGCCAGCCAGATGCCCATATTGGGCAAGCAGCCCCCTCTCTTGCTGCGACACAGTTGGATTGTCCATTCTGCCTGCTATACAGAGGTCCTGGACGATCCTATGTGACTGCATGAAAGTGCCTCTAACCTGGGCCGCATGGAGGGATGTATGCCTGCTGCATACATCTCCTTTTGCATTGCCCTTTAAAGATACCTTGAAATCTACCCAAATACTAGCACACGTAAACCCTGGTCCTTTGATTCCTACCCAAGAATTAACCCTGCAAACAGAGTATCTATTTGTTTTTTTTCCTTTTGAGAGAGAGGGACAATGAGAGAGAGAATCCATTCTATTTAGTTTTTCATGTGGCTTTCGTTGCTCTGACACTTCACTGTGTACGTGGTGCTGGGGTTCGAACCCGCGTTCTGCCAGGCAAATGCTGTAACTGCTGAGCCACTGCTCCAGCCCCGAATATCTGCTTCCAACAGAGTTCCCTGGAAACAATCTCTGTGGTGGAGGCTTACATGCCAGGGGGTTATCGGGGAACGTTCTTGGGAACGACTCCTGTAGGGGAGTGAGGGAGACAAGAGGGTGGGGGAGAAGTTGAACTGTTATGCAGATCCCACGGGAGATCTGGGCCAGGCTGACCCTGTGGGGATGTCAGAACTGAGGCAAGGGGCCCTTAAAGATCACTCAATGAATGGATACTTATGCCCAAAGGAGGGACATGGCTTTAACTGAGGGTCAAAAAAGGGCAGTTCCAGAAGAGGTTTGCAGCTGTGAGCTGTCAGGGGTGCGCTCTGCTTTGGGAGTTACGGAAATAAATACCCCGGCACTCAAGGGGTCTTAGCAGTAAGTGATAATACCACTCCACTTGTCTATGGGAGAAAGGACATAAACATAAGGATTTCACTGCAGCATTTAAAAAGGAAAAGGTTGGGGCTGGAGCAGTGGCTCAGTGGTTTCGGCACTTGCCTGGCAAGCACGAGGACCCAGGTTCAAACCCCAGCACCACGTACACAACTAAGTGTTGGAGCAACTAAGACCATGTGAAAAACTAAATAAAGTTCTTTCTCTCTTTCTCTGTCTCTCACTGTCCCTCTCTCTTTAAAAAAATAAAGTAAAATAAAAAGGAAAAGGTTAGATAATCTCATATTCATCAGTAGGACCTAGCTGAGCAAAATAATGGTATAGCCATACAATGTAATTCCAAGAGCGAACCACAGTAGCTGTTAGAGAACCTGAGAGGGACAGTCTGAAGAGACACAGGTGAAGTATAAAGAGTATGCTGCGGGCTGGAGCGGTGGAGCTTGCCTGGCATGCGCGAGGATCCAGGTTCAAACACGAGTACCACACACAACCAAGTGTCAGAAAAACTGAAACCAGATGAATAAAATTGTCTCTTTCTTTCTCTCTTAAAAAAAAAAAAAAGAAAGAAAAGAAGATGTTTGATTTGGCGGATACCATACTAAGTGAATCCAGACTCAGAGAGTCAAGGGTTAAGGGCTGGAGCAGTGGCTCAGTGGTTACTGCGCTTGCCTGGCATGTGCGAGTACGTGAACATACGAATACACCATAATGAATCATATATATGTGATTGCATATATATAGCCTATATTACATAAGCATAATCCTTATGCTTATGTTTTTCTCCCATAGGCAAGTGGAGTGAATGTTATCACACACTGCTCAGATCCCTAGATCACCTGGGCACATATAATTATGTATATATAATTATAATGCACTAATTAAAATAGTAATAATAATACTAGAAGGGAAATCAGTAGAGGAGAGCAAGCAGATGAGAAGGAGGGAGGAAGGGAGGGAATGAGATTGATCAAACTATGTCATGTACCTGTACGGATATGGCATAATGAATCCCTTTATTATGTGCAATTATAATGCACCAATAAAAATGAATTAAACCAAGTATGACAGCATTTGCATTAAATGGGGGCAAGAACATTATGTAAACATATTTTTATATATGGTTAAATATTTCTGGTAGGTTTCATAAAGTGCTGGTAACAGTGACTATTTTCAGGTTGGGGAACTGGATGGCTTCATTCTATATACCCTTTTAGATCTTCTGAATATTGAATCTTGCAATTGTATTGCTTATTTTAATAAACTAAAGCATGTTGCCTAATTAAACATGTTGAACTACATACTGTACAAAGACATCTGCTGAAGAGGCTTAGAAGAAGTGAGTGGGGACCCAGGCCCCAGGGAATTTTGGAGGGGTGGAGCCCCAGGAGGGACCGTCCTTCCACAGGGAGAAGGCAGTTAGGACCATAGAGCTGGTAAGGAGAGCCCGAGTGACTGTCTTTGAATCTGTGAAGGCTCCAGCTAATGCCAGACCCTCACTGGCTGTGTGTTCGTGAGCAGGGTCTCTGCTTTTGTCACTTGACCTATGAAGTAGAGTACTGTGCATGTGCTGGAACGGAAAAGCAATGAAAAGCCACACCCAGGATGCACGGATACAGAGATAGATGTCAACTATTGAGTAGGGAAAAGCAGAAAGAGTTCAGATCCATGGCCCAGTATCATTTCTGGAAACCGGAAACACGTTCTCATGCAAACGAGCACCACATGCTTAGCAAGGAGAGACATTCAAGGGCATGGAATGTACCCTGGTCAGGGAGAGGGGGTCAGGGCTGAAGGAGAGGAAGGCAAATTAAGGTAAAGGCAGCCACACACAGACTAATGGGCATGCATCAGGCACCTGAGGTCCCCTCCCCAAGTGAAGGCCATTTTACAGGGATGTTACCAGGGCTCCCCAGAAGAATACACAGGAACGTCTGAGCGCAGAGTGGGTACTCGAGTAAATATTTAAACAATCAGAATTCTTACGTGAGTGTTTGCTCCTTCTTCCTATTAACTTTAATAGAAACACAGAGGTCAATGACCGTAGCTAGTGACTTGCGAAGCCAGAGATTGTCCCCCACACACCTGACTCCAGAGTCAACTGACACTTTTTTCCATCCTCTGGCTACATGAAGACCTGAGACTGAGAGGTTTAATAGTGTGTCCAAGGGCATGCACATGGGGGTGGCTTATGTGTTAAGGGACTTTTTGATCAGGCTGGAGAGACTGGTAAGCTTATCTACAGAAAACAGACAATGTTAGGAGGTACAGGATCCGTCCTTTTCTCTTACTGCTTTTTAGGATTTTCTCTTTTTTTTTGTCTGGTGTTCTGCATGGTGAGGTTCTCTCAATAGCCCAGGTCCATCTTCAGAAAGCCAGTTAGTATTTACTGGGCTCTGAACCCACAAAATTCAGGCAGCAATGTCAGGAGGTCCAGATGAGACTATTTATTTATTTATTTACTCTGCTTTTCATTGTGTGTCCTATCTCTATGATTCTACTTAAAAAAAAATTTCTTTTGGTGCCAGGGATTGAACCCAGGGGCACTTAACCACTGAGCCACATCCCCAGCTTGAGTTTATTTTTTTACTTTGAGACAGGGTTTTACTGAGTTGGTCTGGGCCTTGTTAAATTGCTGAGGCTTGCTTTGAACTTGTTCCTGCCCCAGCCTCCCAAGTCACTGGGATTATAGGCGTGTGCCATGGTGCCTGTAGTTTAATCAAAACTGGAGCATTGCCAGCCATTGTCATTTCAAATATTTTCTCTTCTCCAGTCCCCTGTCTTTTCACCCGAGACTCAGATTAGCTCTCCACTTCTCTCTACCTCTCTTCCATTGCCTGTTGAAACCAAAGTGTGATCTTTGACCCAAGTTCCCATGTCACTACTTCTGCAGGGATATCTAATCTGTTTGAACTATCTATTGAGTTCATTTGCATTATAAGCTGCTTTAAAATATGTCTTGTCAATTTTTTGTTGTTGTTGCAGAAAAAAAAAATTAGAGACAAGATCTCCCTATATTCCTGCTCACTCGGACTTCTAGGTTCAAATGTTTTTCCTGCCTCAGCCTCCCGTGTGGCTGGGATGCCTTACTTTTTTTTTATTATTATTACTATTTCTTAAAAATTTTTTTGGTTCTAGAAATACAGTGCAGGGACACTTTACCACTGAGCAATATCCCCAGCCCTTTTTATTTATTTTTTTTATTTTGAGATAGGGTCTTGCTAAGTTGCCCAGGTTGGCCTCGAACTTAAAATCCCCCTGCCTCATCCTCCCAAGTAACCTTGTCATTGAGAGTCTTTTATCACAAGATCATCTTTGCAGTTCCATCTTTTAAAGAGTTAAATAGCTCTTTAAAATATTTCTTTAGCCAGGCACAAGGGCACACATCTGTAATCCCAGAGACTCTGGAGCCTGAGGCAGGAGGATCACAGGTTTGAGGACAGCCTGGTCAACTTAGGAAGACCCTGTCTCAAAATAAAATTTAAAAAAGGACTAGGGGTGGGTCTGGAGCAGTGGCTCAGTGGTTATGGTGCTTGCCTGGCATGCGCAAGAACCCGGGTTCAAACCCCAGCACCATGAAGTGTCAGAGCAATGAAAGCCACATGAAAAACTAAATAAGATTGACTCTCTCTCTCTTAAAAAAAAAAAAAAAAAAAAAAAAGACTGGGGACGTAGCCCAGTACTAAAGCCCTTGCCTAATAAGCATGAGGCCCCAGTACTACAAAAAATAGTTTTTTCTTTAAATGGTCTATGTATGATGATTTTGTAATCAGCATCTGATAACCTGGGGAATTGGTTGTTTTCTGCTGGCTGTCACTCAAGGTGGCTTGTTTTCTTAGATGATGAGTTTGTTTTTGTTTACGCTGAATCGGGCGTGCTAAATTGGAAGACTTTCCTGGAAACCTGAGGACACCGGCCACTTGCAGGAATCTCAGTTCCATTTCCTGCCTTTCCCTTTCCCTACAGTAACTCCCTTGGAGAACCGGCATCAGCGTGCTCCTTCAGGGGACTCTTGAAGATTTCCCTGACTTCTCCCAAACCCTACAGCATCAAAGCAGGTTGAAGGACCCAGGTGTCTTGTAGAGAGAGGTCCTGTGCACAGGAGCACAGCCCATTGTGCTCCAGCTTGTGTTGTGTCTCGGAGAGGCCCAGGCCAAGTGCTGCAGAGGTTCAGAGCAGGACAGTTAGTTACCAAGGGCTGGGGCTGCACAGTGGGGTGAGGGTGGAGGGGACGGCTAACTGAGCAGACCCCCCCTCAGACTCTGATACAAGAGGTCTGGGGCGAAGCCCACAAGTCAGCACCTAATGCCCCTCTCCCCCCATGTGATCATGATGCCAATGGTGTGAGTCCATTTCCAGAAACTCTGAGCTCCAGCAATCAAAAAAAGTCTTCCTCTGGAGGAAGCTGGATAAGATCAGAGTCTCAAAGGAGCTACACTGAGACAAGGACGTGGCACAGATGGCCCGGTTGGTACAGCGTGCAAAATGCAGCCATTGCGGAGTGGCAGGGAGTGCAGGAAGGGTCCGGATGGGTCCGGATGGTGGAGGTCCCAAAACCTCAGGCCTAGGATGCGGGGCTTTTGCCTAGGCAATTTTGGGAGCCATTGAAAGCTCTTGGGGCAAGGGGTGCGGTGACAAGTGTGAAGCTGGGTTTTAGGAACCTCAATCAGGCGGTAGGGAGCTGGGTGAATTGTATTCCTACAGTTGCTCACTCACCATGGAGAATAATTAACTAAATCACGCTGTTATTTTAATAGAGTTGTGTTATTTTTAGAAAGAGGAACAGTGACTAGCTAATACTTAGTGTTCTGGGCTGTCAGTTCCTGGGGCCTCTGGGAGAGGGCTGAGCAGGCGACTTGGCAGGACTTCTGCAGGCCCCACAATCCACCTGGTGAGGACACCTGAGGTGTGCAGGTATGGGGCCCAGTGGGTCCTAACTGGTTTTCTGAAGATGGCCCTTGGCTTTAAGAAGAATACATGTGTTAAGACCTGAGTTCCTGCCTGGGACTCTGCTGTCCCAGAGGCCAGGCAGCTGTGGTGTCACCCTGATGAGGGTCCCTGGAATCTGCCACCACAGTAAGGTACATGATCGCAATTAAAGTTGGTTATAGCCCATCGTGCTTATGGGATGATTTACGGCCTGGCAGTTGGTTTTGCTGACAGCAGTGCGTTTAACCCTACAGCCTTCCCAGGGGGTGGCCCCACACCCCACTGTGATGAAGGAGGTGCCTGGGACTCAGAGAGGTTCAGGGACTTGCCAATGGTTACACAGGGAATCAGAAGCAGAGCCAAACCTTGACCCCAGGCCTCCTGTTCTGGCCACTGTCCCGCTGGCTTTGGAGGAATGGGGGTGGGTGGGGGGTCTTTATTATAGTGCTGTGGTGAGGACCGCAGTCCAGGGCAGTGGGGAAGGTCCTGCTTTCCCTAAACACCCGGCAGGGGGTCTTCAAGGCCCTATCTATTCATGCTCAAGGATAGCGCTTCCTAAGGTGGCCTGGCCCCATCACCTTCAAACCCCACCGTTACCAATACCCCAACTCCATCCTGGATGTCACCTGAACCTCAAGAGAGACTCATCCAAATGAGTGGGAGAGATGCCAGCACTTGGGCAGATCCTTCAGTGCACCAAACCCCACCCATACCAAGGCCTTCATTTCCACATCTCCAGCCCTCACATGCACTTTTGATGATGGTCCAGAAAGAAATGATCTGGAGCTCTGTGGAGAAAGAGGGTATTTCCCTCCATTCTGCCCCTTTCTGCCCCTTCTTTGCTATCCTGGTGGCCTTATGTCCTTTCCTAACCTCCGCTCACTTGTAGCCCCCAGCCCCTCACTTCAAGACGTGGAGAAGAAGGGGTTTCTCCCTCCTGCTGCCTAGCGCCTTCTCTTGAACTCTTGATAAACTGCAGGAATTGGATGGGGAGAGAGAGAAAACAGCAGAAAGAACCTTCACAGGTGAAGTGGAGAGGGACATGGAGATTGCAAATCACCTTCCAGTGCAGACATTCTTCATGGGAGTGGCGCTTGAGACGTTTAGTTCAGTCCCAGGCAGGACTCGGTGGCTCCTGCTGACTGCCATTCATGGTTAACCTCTTCCAACCCTCCAACCCTCCTAAACACACACGTGTGCACACACACACACACATGCATGCACACACATTCACACACATGCATGCACAC